>NMRB01001143.1:89565-140652 GCA_002633025.1 Notospermus geniculatus | reverse complement strand
TTGTGCAGGTTGACTAGCTTCTGAGCATGGTTTGTTCAAGGAGGAATTGGAATTAAAACAAGCAAATGATGCACACGTTAGTAGCTAGTTGGACATGGGGTGGGTTTTCTGGCGTCATGACTAGCGGGGACAAGCCACACACACCAGCCACTCGCTTTGTTTGTGATCACCAACACTGGACATTCCCAGTTCAATCCTGGGAAAGTGTGGTGACAGACATTGGCACCTGAGGTGCTCCTTTGTCTGAGGGGACGACAGTTACAGCAAACCAACCACCAAGGCAAACAATTACCTTGTGGTGGCAATTTCTTGCCATCAATAAAGCAAGCAATGTTGTGCAGGCTGCCAACTAGCTTCTGAACTTGGATGTACATCATGCATTTGGTCCCAAGGCACTGCCCAGTTTGATCCCTACCCTGGCTAGCAACCCTGCCTACCCTGGCTAGCTACCTTGTGCAGGTTGACTAGCTTCTGAGCATGGTTTGTTCAAGGAGGAATTGGAATTAAAACAACCAAATGATGCACACGTTAGTAGCTAGTTGGACATGGGGTGGGTTTTCTGGCGTCATGACTAGCGGGGACAAGCCACACACACCAGCCACTCGCTTTGTGGTCACCAACATTGGACTTTCCCAGTTCAATCCTGGGAAAGTGTGGTGACAGACATTGGCACCTGAGGTGCTCCTTTGTCTGACTCTGAGGGGACGACAGTTACAGCAAACCAACCACCAAGGCAAACAATTACCTTGTGGTGACAATTTCTTGCCATCAATAAAGCAAGCAATGTTGTGCAGGCTGCCAACTAGCTTCTGAACTTGGATGTACATCATGCATTTGGTCCCAAGGCACTGCCCAGCTTGATCCCTACCCTGGCTAGCAAGCAATGTTGTGCAGGTTGACTAGCTTCTTAGCATGGTTTGCCCAAGGAGGAATTGGAATTAAAACAAGCAAATGACGCACACGTTAGTAGCTAGTTGGACATGGGGTGGGTTTTCTGGCGTCATGACTAGCGGGGACAAGCCACACACACCAGCCACTCGCTTTGTTTGTGATCACCAACACTCGACATTCCCAGTTCAATCCTGGGAAAGTGTGGCGACAGACATTGTCTGAGGGGACGACAGTTACAGCAAACCAACCACCAAGGCAAAAAATGACCTTGTGGTGGCAATTTCTTGCCATCAATAAAGCAAGCAATGTTGTGCAGGCTGCCAACTAGCTTCTGAACTTGGATGTACATCAATCATGCATTTGGTCCCAAGGCACTGCCCAGCTTGATCCCTACCCTGGCTAGTGCTTTCCGTCGCGTCCACAGAACGTATGGCCATCAGGACCCCGGCAGGTTCTGTTAATAATTTTGGCGGAAGTGCACAGATCTTGGAATTTGGGATTTGTCTCTAGTGCCGCCAGAATGGATGCTTCGATGCCACCTCCGAGTCCTGGGGACGAGGTCCTAAGAAACGAAGAACTTACCTTTTTATCATCATTTCGTGAAGAATGAGACTTCCTGTTCGCATCTCTCATCATCAATATGCTTCAGTTATCGTCCATTTTCATTGTCTTGTCGAGTGATTCGAGCAGGTCCATATTTCTAGTTTTGTGGAGTCCCAGACCAGCAGAGAACGCCTGAAAGCAGCAAAACCGAAATAATAAGCTAATGTTTGTTGAAGTACCGTAATAGGCCTAGTATTAGGAAGCAGGGATTCCGCCAGAGGGGGCAAGGGGGGCAGGAGCCCCCCTTTCATGATCTGAAGGGTGCATGCCCCCCCTTAAATTGCAAAGCAGTGTCTTTAAATTGCCCTTATTTTCATTCAAGAGATACAACAGTCGAACAAAGATCTCTACACAGGAAGTTTTAAGCTCTGGAATGCTTGGAAAATTCATCTCCAGCCTTCTGGGGACCCCCACTTCGGCCGGGGGCACAATGGGGTGCCCCCCTAAATATTTTTTCTGGCGGAAACCCTGGGAAGTTTAAGAAATTAAATGATAAACGTTAACTTTATGATGACAGACAAACAGTAGGGGCCTACAATTCATAACAACCTGGGTTGACTGGCCTCCTACCACACCACAGTAAGGTGGCGCCACCTAGCAACAGGCGCTCACAATACTGACACACATCACATGGTCCGTAGGCCTACTTTCATGACAAAATTTCAAGTGTAAAATTACTAGCTGACCCAAACTGGCCAGTTCTTCAGTTTCTATGATGATTCTTCTTTTTTCTTACCAAATTTCCCATTCGATAACACAGTCCAAAAAGGACTTTACAATGAATTCTTTGCTGGGAACCATAATCATAAATTCTCGAGAAAGGAAATTTTTTTTATCCTAATGGCCAACGAAATCGACCAATAGACTATATCACTCCAAAAGAGCGCAGCACCTGACGGGTAATACAGCGTCACGACGTCCCGTACTCATTCCATGACATCTTGACGTGAGACGACGTCATGATCGCTGAAACAAGTGGAGGTTTTTCGAGTGACGTCACCGCGTTCAGAATGGGGGACGGGACGTCGTGACGCTGTAGGCCTAGCTAGCGACCCGTCAGGTGCTGCGCTCTATTGGAGTGATAGAGTCTATTCCATCACGGCCGCGGCGACCAATTCCATTACGGCCGCGGCGATGACGAATTCCATCACGGCCGCGGCGACAACATGATGCCGAAGACACAGCCTCATGGAGGGCGGTAACAGTGAAAGACATTGAGTTGTCGGTGACTTCCATTCAAATTACCATTAGAGCCAAGTAATTGTAGCGTCAGATGAGGGGAAAATGCATCTGAGAGGATGTCAAAAATTTTTCTGGGGGCGGAACCCCAGACCATCTCCGGCTTTGTCCTCTAGGCACAATAAATTTTGCCCCCTCTCTACGCCATAAAAGCTAGCTAGGCCCCGGGCCAATGGAGCTTACACTTCACTTCCATTAGTTACCAATTAAAGGACCCTATAGGCAGATAGGTAGGCCTACCCGGGGATAGGTATTTTGACTCATGTCGACCTGCAGATTTGGGCTCAAATGTCAATGTTCAGTGTATTTTACTTGCAAAACTGTAATAAACGGGTTGAGCTACCATGGACTGGAGACAAAACTCGTTTGTTGTTGTATCTTTTCGTTTATTTCGTAAAGACAGGAGCGTGAGGTATCATCTGACATTAACACAGCATCATCATTACGACCACTCACTAAATTCAGTGGTATCGGCCTCCGCTCGAAGCTGTCACCCTCAACCACTGAAACACTTGTTGCCAAAGTCCGTTTCTGAACACTAGATATCACTACCATTTGTTGACGAATGCGCTCGATCAACCAGCTAATGAGCGATCAGCCAATAAGAAAATGTTTCATGTTTTCCCCTAGTTGCGTGAAATACTGGTCGCTGATTGGTTGATGACAGTATTGCGCCATCTAGTGTTCAGAAACATGATTAGGCCCCATCTCTGTGCTAACCTGGTTCCCTGGGCTCCGACGGTGGCACTTACTATTCGTGTACGACACGATTCGACAGCCAGCGCCACCGTCGGACGCCCAGGGAACCAGGTTACATCTGTGCCAGTGGTTGAGAGCGCATAACTAGTATTAAAGCTCGAGGCCACTGGGGACGAGTGTACATGATTACCACACATCGCCATAACCCGTGTCTCTATCTCTCCTCTCTCTACGGGGAGACACCACGTGTTCCATGGGGTCCCTCTACTACTATACTACTACGGGGATCTCAGGGTCGGATCCTGGGTTGACAGAAAGGGGGCGTAGCTCGATGAAGGTGGTGAGCACTATGAGTGCAACGCCCAAACGGGGGGTTTGGGGGCCCTCCCACAGAAAAATGTGGCAATTTAAGTGCTTTTAGCCCGGGGCTTTTAGATCCATTTTCCTGGCATCTGAGAGCAAAATACTTGAATTTTTTATCTGATTAATTTTTTATATGTGGTAAAAAAAATCACTGNCCTTTTGCTTGTAAAATCCATCATGGCGGACAATCTACCGCCGATGACGTAGAACACAATGCACAATCAAAGCAAAAAGTATGCAGCGTGCGAGTAAAACTACAGTATTTTGTACCCCTTGCTGTTCGGCCTACTGCACTTTTTATAGCATAATTCCCTCCCCAGTCGAAAGAATATAAATATACTTGCCTGAAATTCCAATGAAAGACACTATAAATTGACTTGACAAACACAAATTTAGGCGATTCACCTCACTAATTTTCACGCTTCAAGTTCTCTGGGCGCCGCCATATTCCCCCTGTTGCCTACGTCACCAAATTTTGAAACTAGCCAATCAGCGAAGCTGACCTCATTTCAAATCATCGAAATGAGGTCACTTGGTCGCTACAATGAGAATTGCGTTCAGTGCCAGACCCTCGGTCTGACGACCTCGGGGTATGACCGAGGGGCTGGTTGCGCGAGACTAATTCTGATGCCCACCGATAAGTGAAATAAGCACATTATAGGCTGCCTGTAGGGTCCTTTTTCTAAAGAGGTATTTTGACTGCCGACGTAGAGGGAGCCAAGTGGTAGCAATACGAACTACAAAAACCATTACAAATACGTGGTAAATCTGGATCATTTCCCGACAACAGTTAGTCCCTGGGGTGGAGAGTGGCGCCACGTGTAACCTTCCTACAGTTCCAGCTTGTGACCCTCCTGAGAAAAGGACCGCACTACTGATGCCATCCAGATCCAGGCGCGGATCCAGGATTTTTGGCAGAGGGGGGTCAGGGCCGCCGAGGGCGGTCATTGCAGGCGGGCGCCGGAAATACCCGTGCCGTAGAAGGCCGTAGACGCGATTTCCTGGCATCTCAGTATCAAAACAGAAGCTTTATTCTTGCGTTTTTTGCTGATTGTCGCAAATTATTGAAGAAAAAAACAATTGGTGGTGGCGAGCAGGGGGGGGGGGTCACGACCCCCAAAACCCCCCCCTCTGGATCCGCGCCTGAGATCTAGAAATGTTCCTGACTGAATTCAAATCCATGGTACATGCACTGTTTCTTCAGTTCTTTGGCGATGCCTGGAGCGCCGCAGAAGAACACTTTGACTCGCCCCCTCCTAGCTGCGGAGATTTCGTCGAAGATCTGAAAAAGAATGGAAACCTATGATTCGTACACATCAACCGTACGGAAACACCGCCATACTAGGGAGGTTTAGAAATCAAACGATAAACGTAAACTTTACGACAACGTTGTTTTTTCATACGACACATTCACCAGATTTTATATTGCATTTTCGGTACAAAAATCACGTTGTCGTTAACGTTTACGTTTATCTTTTGATTCGTTTTACCTTGTTCCATTTGGGTCTGCCAGGCTGCGTCCTCGTTTTCAATCCGGTCAGGACGTCACGTGACTCCTTCTCGTGCAGCAGCTCGAGCGCCATGTGCAGACCTATTCCCTTCATGTCGTTTTCCTTCACTGCTCGCGTCATGTACATCTGCATCTCCAGAAATCTGACAAGAAACAAAATGTCGTCGGGTCGAAATCGGGAACCAGAAAACTGGGATGGTGGTAGAGAATCCGGCAACTAGGCCAATCTGCTGCAGGGCTGGATTCAGCAATCCCGAAAAAGATTTGAGTATAAGTTTAAAGGTGCTCTAGTTCGAATTGTAAACATTACGTTGTGCCACCTATTGTCAACTTCTGGTACTAACAAATCAGATACAATCGAATTAAATCTCGCCTTTCACAACTTTCTGTTTGTTTTTGAGCGTAAAATCATAAATATATTTCAGTTACAAGAATATTTATCAAGATAGATATAAAAATAGATAACATAATGATTTGGTCATTCGGAACGACCTGAGGCGAACTGCTATCTGTCACGGGGCGGCGCATTTCACCTCGGATACAAGTCCAAGGCAGCCATGTTGTTTATCATCAAACCCACGTGACCGCCGTGGGACTATTTTCGCCGAATTTTGGCCCGTTAAGATGTTCAACCGTACTTGCTCGATACGTTGAGGCATAAGTTACCGGTATCTCACCCAATCTGCCAATTATTGATCAATAACGCAACGTTTTTATGCGACCTATTTAGTTCATGCGCAGGTGTGATGAGGCTGCGATCGTTGCGCGTTCAAGATGGCTGCCTTGGAATTGTGTCCGAGGGGAAATGCGAGTATCTACGGAAATTGCCGAGCAGTTGCCTTCGGAGGTTGCGAATGTGATTTGGTATACACGGTGCTGCCACCTGTCCGAGGAAAAATAACTTATAATCAACCATGTAAATAAACAAACCGTAATGTTTACATTTCGAGCTAGAGCACCTTTAAGTTTGAGCAGAGATATTTTCATTCAATCCTTACTTTTTTTCATCAACGACCTCCAAAGCCATCAGCTCTTTCTCCAGTTGTGTCAGGAGACTTATAAACCATTCAAACGACTGCTGGTCACGGTTGATCCAGATGAAGTCCACCTGGTGAGAGAAAAAGATACCAGAAATAACATTAACATAATTTATGTTGTGCAAAATGGCAGCCATAGGCCTACTTGCCAAAAGTCCCTTAATTATTTCATGTTCCGTAAATTTATCGTCATGGTTCATTATTCAGTATGGCTGACACGGCAGCCATTTTGCACGACATAAATTATGTTAATGTTAGGGTTTCTAAGGTGAAAGACATAGCTTCCTACCTGACTCGAACCCACGGACCCTCGCATAAGGCATCAATCTTCAGCACTCAGGGGCAGCACGCCCTAACCACTGGGCCAAATCCCCATCTTAAAGCTGAACTGCATGAACAAAAACTGGAGATCCGAGCACTAAAAAAAGACCACCACGCCACGGTGGTGGTCAAGAGAAATGCAAACTCATGTTCTGGAGGTGTTTCGAAGGGCGTTTGCACTTCTGTCGACCACCATACTGCGGCGCTGTGGTTTTTGTTCATGCAGTTCAGCTTTAATGATGATAAATTTAGGTGTTTATAGCAGGAAGTTTCCACTTTTTAACCATAACGATATCAGGGGAAGAAAACCACACCTTTTTCAACCTGTTGGTCCCAGGGCCCTCTTCATGCCAGGTGTGTCCACAAGCAGGACACTGGGATTTCGATTGGATGTACTTGAACATGACGCTCTGGAGTATGGAAGCGTACGGCGTCACGCCGATCCCTGCAGCAATGAGGACAGCGTGGTCCGTGTCGAAAATCTCCCGGGTCGAGGTCCCATAGGGGCCGTCTACGTAGACCTCTAACATGACGTCAATGATGGGGGTGCGGGTGGAGGTGACGACGGCCTTGCTTCGCGACTCCTGAAGATGGACGGACAGACACACAGACCTGTCAGTATAATTCCTCCAAGGACAGACAGACAGGTAGTAGGGAATTTTCGCAAATCCCCCGAAACGCCAACGCGAACGCCAAACCCATTGTTCGATGCCACGAAGAGAGCACTGAACAAAAGGATAGTCGTTTCCGTTGGCGTTTCGGGGGCTTTGCGAAAACACTATGATAGGCCTATACGAGTCTTAAAATGTCGAGTGTGTATGAGATATGCCGCAGTATCCCTCCCCTGGTGGCGGAATATGTAACCAATGCGATAAGACTGGTGTCCTGTCCAACCAACACAAAGCCAGTGGTAACACCCAGGCCAGACTGATACTATGACGAAATAGCCGCCATCATTTTCATCACTTGAGAAGTTCAACGCGCTGTTACGGCGTGACTAACCCTTCATCAAGTATTAAAGGTACCATGTTTAAACGGTTACGGCCCATTTCGCCTACTCCTATTTCGCCTAAACCCATTTCGCCTACAAAAAGTGGCCATTTCGCCTACACCCATATCGCCTAATTCCCAATTCGCCTAATTCCCATTTCGCCTACAACCCATTTCGCCTACATCCCATTTCGCCTACTACCCGTTTCGCCTACTTCTCGTTTCGCCTACACCCATTTCGCCTACACCCACTTCGCCTAATTCCTGTATAGGGTCCGTCGGATGGGAATAAAAGCCGTGGTCCCTTGTACCTGAGTGTCTATGCCAGGGCAAGTAAGACCCCACAGATGGACAGTACCCTGTCGTGGACTCCATACCTCCGGCAAAAACCCAACAGGGTTACGATGCCGGTAATGATATGATGATGATGATATTTCACCTATTTCTAATGGGGATCTTAGCTACGATAGAGGGCAGCACACCGAAACCCGGTCCTATACAATGGACGCCTTTTGTGTGGGAAATCGATCAGGACCGGGATGTCAGTTTCATTTCAATAGTTTTAACCACTAGTGACACCTATTGAGGCAGTGAGCTAGGGTCCCCATTCACCAGTCAATGTTCCACATAATGAAAGGCACAGAAAATGCTGCCATATTGCCCATTTGACGGTATAGGGAAGCTCACCCAGACATGGAATTTAGACATCTTTCCACTTGTTTGGCTTGGGTTAAGGGTTACTAAGTAGAGGCCCTAATGAGAAAATAAACTTATGTGTTGTACATGTACATATTCATCTTCATTCTTTCTTTCCGATTAGGCGAAATAGGAGTAGGCGAAATGAGTTTAGGCGAAATGGGAAGTAGGCGAAATGGGAAGTAGGCGATATGGGTATTAGGCGAAATGGGAAGTAGGCGATATGGGTTTAGGCGAAATGGGTTTAGGCGAAATAGGTTTAGGCGAAATAGGTTTAGGCGAAATGAGTTTAGGCGAAATAGGAGTAGGCGAAATGGGATGACACCGTTTAAACTCATTCTTTTGTGTGTGGTAACAGTCTCAATGCCGAATTGATAACTTATATCATTCAACTAGACGGAAGGAAATCCGTTCATCATGGTTTCTTGGCTAGTTATGGTCCCTACATATCAATGTAGGGACCATCTTGATATCACTGGGTAGGTAGGAAATTTTTATTTATCTTTCTATCTATCTTTGTCCACACTCAATTGGCACACGATTCCAAGAAAACTACTCAATGACCTCAAAATCAAGCAGTACCATCGAGTAGCCAATATTTCTATCCAGGTCGGAAATGTTAGATAGTTTCAAAAATGACTTTATTAATGAATTTGAAGAGGTTTTTATTCTGAATTGATGAACATCGATATTTCCCTTGGTTTGTTTGTTTTTCGTTTGGTTCAGGCACGAATGATGGATCCGTCTCCGTCTCCATCACTTTGCCCTTCCTCTGGTCTCTGAAGGTAGGCCTCTCCCCTCTGCCCCTCCCTGACTGCTGTGCGACAGAGTCATACCCCTCCTTGCCCTTTCTTCATTCAATTTCCATTTTCTGATGTAGGGACCATCAAATTTGCTGTCAAGCAAATTTCACAGTTCGAGTATTGGTTATTGAAATTTCACAAAATTCGCTGATCAGATCACGACGTCATCATGACGACCAACACAATATTTCGCGCCGAATATAATGGCATGTGTGAGAGACCTTCGACAAGACGGTCCATCTTATAGGCGAGGAATTTCAGTATACCCACCAGAACCTTTCTCTTGTAAATAGCTACTCTTCTTTGACCTTGACCTTGACCTTGACCTGATGTGATAGGATCAGAAACAGTCACATCAGAATCGGAAGTTCCATCCCGCTGCATCTGAACCTCTGAAAAAAGTTAACCGAATTATTAAATTGAGCTCCGAAACTGTCATTGCCCCACGCGTCGATCTTTTGGTTTAGAAGACGTTAGGGAATACCTGGTGGGAGGTTGCCGTAACCGAACACCTAATACAGAGCAATGTATCATTCTCAACGAAGAGCTCGAAACTGTGCCACACTTCTTTACCGAAGAATGACGGAAAGACCCGAAGTGTTACAAATAGTAATTACGTTCGGGGACCTGCCCTGACCGACTCAGTCAGCCCGTCCACCATGGTTTTGCTCCAACTCTTGTTTTTTTCGACCAACAACAGATGGCACTCGGGCGCATAGTTCCATGATCACTTCAGAGATGGCGACACCATTCGCCGATCACCGACAACAAAATCTTGCTTCTTGCCTCCTGCTGCTTGTTACAGCGAGGCACTAACCTTGGGTCCCACTGATAGCGCCATATTTCCCCTGCGCATCAACCAATGAAAGTCGTCCCTTGCGTCTCATGGAGCCAGGGCGCCCTCTAATGGCAGAGAAAGAAGTTTGGCGCTTGGAAGACAGGAGGGGTTGCTGGATGGCGGCGAAGTAATCATACAGTTTCCGTGTCCAGTTTCCAGCTGATCTGATGTGCAGCCAAATATAATCTGAAATGAATTAAAGACGATTTTTAAAAAGTTTGGAATTTCGAATACGCCTTCTACTGGACTGGTTCCCGCGTTTGCCGCTCCACTCCCGCGGCGCCACAAGTGGCGCCATTATCTAGGCGCCACTTATAATGGCGCCACAAGTGGCGCCATTATCACCCCATTATCTTCAACTCAGGATTTAGTCATGTTTTTCCGAGTTCAGGAATGGGACAGGTAAGTGGGAGTTAATAGGAGCTCGACGTCCAAGTTGTAAACAAACTGGTTTGTTTACAAACAGTGGCCAGCAAACTAGTTTTATTCCTTCGTGAAGGTGGCAGCACCAGTAGCGCCCCGTGATCGTTAGACTGGTGCCCGGTCCAATGCAACTCACTCACGATATTCACGTCAGTACAAATCACCGACAATAGGTGGCAGCACTGCAGTCGTCGCGTGGATAGAGAACCAGCGAGTGAGTGTTTACAACTTGGACGTCCAGCTCCTTTAAGAGTAATTTTTTTGTGAACCTTCGTTTTCTGGGGCGCTGCTGATAGTAAACGGATGCCATTCATGTTCGGCTAGAGCTGGGATCAAGATATGGATGTAGTCTCCGGGCTCGTAGGTAAATTTCTTCGGCCGTTCTATCATGAGCTGCGTCACCTGAAACGAGAATTGGTGTGAACTTAAAGGAGGGGTCGATGTGAACAGATTTTGTTGTGAACGAGTGGGCCACGATATTGTCACTTTTTGTCAACAGTCGGCGCCACGGGTGGTGACTGCATCATTCTCCAATACCGTAGTTTTGCCTTTCGCCCCAGTGTTGGAGAATGTAGGATTACAATACAATGCTTACGTGGATATCCTAGGAACGAGAGTTACTCTACATGGGGCGAGGTTGATAAGCAGCAGTTTAACAATATTGTCAATAGAGGTCTCCTTTAACACGGGTATGTTTAGCGCAGGATAGGGAAGGGATACAGTGCCCTGTTAAAGGACCACGGTATTGCAACTTTTTCTCGACCGCCGGCGCCACCGCGCCACTCTCCATCCCAGGGACTACGTTGTCGGCGAATGGACCCGATTTACTACGTACATTTTGTAATGGATTTTTGTAGTTTGTATTGCTGCCGCTAGGTGGCTCCCTCTACGTCGGCAGTCAAATTACCCATTAGATATCCAATAGCGTGCTCCTTTAACGGGCAATTTTGGAAAAAATATCCAAAGGGCCAGGAAATAGGAATTGGTAAGTAATAGTAAACAAGAAGTGAGTAAAAATATGATCCAACGAATTATGAATACATACGTTTGATGGATACAGCGCCACCTTTCTGATATACATGAAGTTATTCGCAGCCTTCTTGCACATCTTCAGCGAGGCGAGTTTTTCACAGAGTAGGAGGACACCGGGGACTATGAACCATTTCCAGAAGTCTGGAGCGTGTATGATGCAGAATATCCAGAATGGAACGTAGAGGATGTGTGTCCAGTAGAAAATCTGGAAGTCAGGAAAAGTCGGAGAAATCAAAAATGGAAAATAAAAAGTAGGAAAAAAAGTGGCATGCTGGTCGAGGAGGCCGTGTAAACGTATGCGGGTGATCCACCGACTTTACGACGAGTTATGCGGGTGATCCACCGACTTTAGTAAAGTCGGTGGATCACCAGCGTAAATTACGACGAGTTTACGATCAGTTTGCGACTTGTTCACGACGGGTTTGCGACTAGTTTATGACGAAAAATCGTGGCAGGTGGATCATCATTCAGGACGGGTTTGCGACTCGTTCATGACTGAATTCTGTCGACGACTAGTTTGCGATGAGATCAAACATGTTTGATTTGGGTCGGTGGATCAGCTTCAACGTCACGTCATTTCTTAATACGATCAGTACGACGAGTTTGCGATTCGTTGACGACTGCCTTCGTGAACTAATCGCAAACAGATCGTAAACTCGTCGTAAAGTCGGTGGATCACCCGCATGAATGAATGGTGTCGCGCCTTGCTCGAGTAAAGTGATGACGCCAAAGCATTTTCCGCTTTCGCAATTAGCTGAATTAGGTTTGTCGCCATCTTTTCCCGAAGTAACCGGCTCAGATGGTCGCTCACTTTGGCCAGGCGCGAGAAAGCGCGAGTCGTGACGTCAGCGCGAACAAGAACGCCGTGGCGCATACTCGGGTAAGCGCGGCGCTGGTAATCGAACACGTGAATAGTTCATGCCCAATTTTACTGGTTGAATTGTTGGCCCTACCTCAAAAAGTCCGCTCCGCCTGATGATCGGCATGGAACAGAGGCCCATAGTGATGAAGATGACCAATAGGATCCATCCAGAGATAGACGCCAAGCCGGCCACCCAGCCAATGTTAGGCCGCGTTGTAAACAGACACTCGGCAAGAGTGAAGTTCAGCTGTTTTGTGCTGGTCACGTGCGCTGAAAAAATAAATTTAAAAACGACTGTTTTGCTGGTGTTTATTTCTAAGTGATGTATTGTTTGGGGTGTGTTGCTGGGGGTAACGACTCCTTCGATGTTAGACTAACTGGTTGCATTCTCTCGCGTGGAAAGGCATAGTTGCTCGGTGCCGGTGTAGCAGTAAAAAGTGTCCCCCTGTAAAAAGTGTCCACTTCTATTGTTGAATAACGGAATAAGCGGCGTGCGTATAGAAACCAATTGTCAGAGATTAGAATGTAACAATAGGATCTTTTGTTCCCCGGACAGTTTTTCCTAGGACATTCTTTCCCTTCACACCTGTGTACATGTAGCTGCAGTTAAAGCGCCACTGTATACACTAGGGCTCGTGGCGGCCGACGTAACCTTTGACCTTTAGGCAACCTCGTTTGTGCATGTTCGACAGAACTGTTCAAATCTATCTATTTGAATGATCTAAGTTACCAATTAGGCATTGAGACACAAAAGAATGAATTGACGCATGGTATTATACCTCAGTTGATGAAAGGTTAGTCACGCTACAACAGCGCGTTGAACGTCTCAAGTGATGAAAAGGATGAGGGCCATTTTTCTCAGCGAAGGTTTCGACACGTACAGTATCAGTCCAGCCTCGGGATACCACTGGTTATGTGTGGGTTAGGGCACTAGTCTCATAACGTTGGTTCCCGATTCCGCCGCCAGGGGAGGGTTCCTGTGGCATGCCTCTTGCATACAGGGGCACTTTAAAGATACTTACTAAAATTCCCGATATGCGCGATCGTGTGAATGAGCGACAGAACGAAGGCGTAGAGGGCGGTCAGTTTATGGAACATCAGATGCTGATCCAGGGGGAGGTACGGTGAAAGCGGGGAATTCCTGATGAAGGTGATGCATCTTCGTAACACAAACACAGCCAGAGACATACAGAGAAAGTTCAACGGCTTTCCACAGGTCCTAGCGATGGTGACACACCTAAAAATAGGGAGGTTTAGAAATCAGACGACAAACGTACACTTTACGACAACGTTATTTTTCATACTATACATTAAGCATTTTTTATATTGCATTTTCGGTACAAAATAACGTTGTCGTTAACGTAATATAAATACCGGTGCGTAAAAGTTTGTTAAAGGGGCATTCCTTCTCTATCCTATCCTGCGCCAAACATACCCGTGTTAAGGGCGACCTCTATTGACATTTTGTTAAACAACCGCTTATCAACCTCGCCCCATCTAGAGTACCTCTCGTTCATAGGCTGTCAACGTCATTTGCAAATGGTGAAAAGTGGATTGTTTGGCGACACCCGAGTGTAGAATCGAACGCTAGTTCTGCGCATGCTCACCAGTAGGCGTTCCTGTAATTCCATCCGCCGTAGAAAGCCAGCGCCCCCGTCACCAACGTAAAAAGAACAAAGAAGACGACCTTGCGGACATTATTCCGGAGGTAGTTCGCGGTCAGATGTCTGGGGCATTCGCACTTGAACTTCTCTTTCGGTTTATCTTCCTGGGGCATCAACCAGCCTACGGCGCTGTAATTTGAGAAGAAGCGATAAGGAAAATTGTAATGACCTTGAAAAATCGTCAATGACCTTGAAAAATACAGACTAAAAAGGCTAAATAAAATAAAATTGGCCGAAAAATTTTGATGGCAGAAGGCCCACCTTATTGTCAAATTCTCTTTCACATCTTTATACGAATCCAGCGCGGTTTCCAGCTCCTCGAATGTGATGAGACCTGATTGGTCAGTATCTGCATATTCAAATAAGGCCAAGGTCAACGCGTCAAGGTCATCCTCGGAGAGTTTCAGTTTACTCTCAACAATGCAGGCTTTCAAGACGGCCCTGAGTTCGTCGACATCGATGTTTCCGCTGTCTGAAATATTTCGAAGAAATCCAAAATTAGGCAAAGGTCACAATGAAGTTCAAGGTCAAGGTGAAAGGTCAAGGTCATCTTTAATCAGCGTCACACCATCAAACAGACTAGACTTTCTAAAATTTTGGAGAGTTCGCTCAAAACTTAATAAAGGTAAAACAAGGTGAAGGTCACGTTGCATTGTCAAGGTCGTTGTCGGCATCATTGAGGACAGCGACACCTATCGGCATATCTTCAACTTACCATCGGTGTCATAAATTTGGAACAGGAATCGAAGCCTGTCGGTGCTTGAGCCTCGGATCAGAGTTTTCAGATTCTCGACAAGTTCTTGGAGGTCAACTTCACCAGATTTATCCTTGTCGAATATCTCGAAATAACGCCGAGAAAACTGTGTCTGAAGATGAGAATACAGTAGTGATCATAAGTAATCACCGCCGAGGGTGCACTAGGTGCGCGTGACTGAGGATGACAGTCCTGATCGTAGGTTTGAAAACGCGTGACTGAGTGAGAATACAGTAGTGATCATAAATAGTCACCGCCGAGGGCGCACTAGGTGCGCGTGACTGAGGATGACAGTCCTGATCATCGGTTTGAAAACGCGTGACTGAGGATGAGAATACAGTAGTGATCATAAATAGTCACCGCCGAGGGTGCACTAGGTGCGCGTGACTGAGGATGACAGTCCTGATCACAGGTTTGAAAACGCGTGACTGAGGATACAATAGTGATCATAAATAGTCACCACCGAGGGTGCACTAGGTGCGCGTGACTGAGGATGACAGTACTGATCATAGGTTTGAAAACGCGTGACTGAGTGAGAATACAGTAGTGATCATAAATAGTCACCGCCGAGGGTACACTAGGTGCGCGTGACTGAGGTGCGCCTGATCATAGGTTTGAAAACGCACCCTTTCCAATCCTAACGCGGTGACGAACTGATCATATGTAATATTGTCCCTCCCATCGGCCACCTCACTGAACTTTTTCTCAAGGCGACTTATCCACTTGTAATCTTCCCCGGTAATGTCGAAGGTACTGAAAAGACAACAGGAAATAGAGTGAATTGTGGGAATGACGTCATTTCCTGCACGTCTGATGGCGTCGGAATGAAGGAGAGAAAGACACTCTGAGGGAATCAGTCACCAGTCCATACAGGCATCAAAGTAATAAAACACAGGTCCAACTTACAAAGTTAGCATTAAATTTGGACGGTATCCCTTTAAAATTTAACACATTTGCATTCTGACTCTTCCATATGATAGGCAAGACCCTTCTGCATGTTTAGTGCAAATTTTGTTAAATTCAGACCTAGTTGATCTTATGATACAAAAGGACTGAATTAATGAGAACCCCACGAACGATGAGAGCGCAGGGTCATCTGTGTACATTTGAATAGGCCAATATACATTGGCACATGGAACACTAATTGTGCTGAAAATAGCGCTGTTATCCTCAGAAATGGAATTCAAGGCATCAAGTTGACAGATTCATGTACCCCATTGCCATAAAAAAGTTGAAGCTCCTGCCTAGTACGTAAAACCAAAATTCAGGCAGTGAGAGACATCTGGTGGCAACACATGAAGTGTATCCCTCAGTTACTTCATCGTTCGCAGCAAAACCTTTGATTCCTTTATGATACAGGGTTAAAGAATCATTAAGAACCCTTCAGATATCGTGCAAAACTCCTGAACTGTAGGTTCGGGTCATCCACCGTTCATGACAAGTGGGAATTTGGTGCAAAACCAAGTTCAACATTCTTTTATCCCGTTTTAAGAAATTAGATCAAGTACCTAATTTTTATCACTTGGAAAGTTTGACGGATATGATACTGCTAAAAAACTCGTGGTATTTGAACCGAAAATTTCTCCTTAAAAGCTGTAAGATATCTTGTGACTTGCTGGAGTTGGGCCAATTCTACCTCATTAGGTGACGTCACTGAAGGAAATTTGCATAATGAGTATATAGTTCTTTGTCATAATTTAAACAAATAACAAAAAGGATTTAAAAATCTTATCAAAAGTGTATTTGTTGTTAATTATAAAACAGATACAGTAACCAAAACTTCTTAGATGGTTCAAATATGGTTTATGCGTCTCCCTTTTGTGACGTCATGAATAAATTAGCATATTTTTGCATCTGGTCTAGGTTCAGTGTATGACATTTAGCAGCACTATTTTGTCAGACAAATTCATTGGTATCTCATTCACATAATACTTGACAGAATTCGAAAAAAACAAAAGTTTTATGCAAAACTTTGGCCTGATTTTAAAGGGCCACGATATTGCCACTTTTTGTCGACAGCCGGCGTCACCGGCGGTGATTGCATCATTCTCCAATACCGTAGTTTTGTCTTGCGCCTCAGTGTGTAGGAGAATGTACGATTACAATACAATACATAGGTGGATACCCTGGAAACGAGAGTTACTCCATATTGGGCGAGGTTGATAAGCGGTAGTTCAACAGCATTGTCAATAGAGGTCTCCCTTAACACACGAATACTGTGCCTCTTTAAGCGTGATTTACTGGATACTTGGGAATTAAAGGTGCTCTCGTTCGAGTTGTAAACATTACGGTCTGCCACCTATTGTCAACTTGTGGTACTAACAAATCAGATAAAATCGAATTAAATCTCTCCTTTCACAATTTTTGGTTTGTTTTTGAGCGTAAAATCATAAATATATTTCAGTTACAAGAATATTTATCAAGATACATGTAGATATAAAAATAGATAACATTAATGCTTTGGTATACACGGTGCTGCCGTGGAAAAATAACTATTATAATCAACCATGTAAATAAACCGTAATGTATACAATTCGAACTAGAGCACCTTTAATGTTCTAAACGAAAAGTTTGTCCTTTCCTCCGAGTTTAAGTTGGTTATTTGAGTATGCAGGTACATGTAATTAGGATTCCTCAACCATTTTCTATAACCTAATAATAATTGGAGAAATTACAGCGTTACTGTAGATGTTGCACTATTCCTTCTGAATATTGTGTACCGCGACTTGTCAAAAAACTAATTGCTATGTTATTACACCAGAATTAACTAATTATTCGGTAATATACAAGAGATTTTTGTACCAAAAAATTCACCGCACAGGACGATGCACTACATGTAGAAGCCTGTTCCAATGTACGCAAAACTGCCGTGGAAAGCGCGCGGGGTTCATTGCCGCACGGATTTTGTCCGATTCAGATCCGTAAAAATTCGATCAAGTTGACTTTTGCGCTGCCGTATCCGGAAAACTAGGGGCAAACGGACTGGAAACGGATCGGATCCGTTTGGTAATGAACCCCACTAAGGTCAAGCGCACATTTGCGGCAAAACTCGATGTGTTAAGCAAGGTTCATTGGCACACGGATCCGATCCGTTTCCAGTCCGTTTGCCCCGAGTTTTCCGGATACGACAACGCTGAAGTCCATTTGATAGATTTTTTACGGACCTGAACCGGACCAATTCCGTGTGCCAATGAACCTTGCTTTAGGGGTGTTTTTAAAGTCGACTGACCCAATCAGCCAGGTCAGTCGACTTTAAAAACACAAATGTCGCAAATGTGCGCTTGGCTTAAGCGTGATTCATTGGCGTACGGATCCGGTCCGCTTTCAGTCCATTTGCCCCTATTTTCCGACAATGCAAAAGTGCATTTTTGGTCGATTTTTTCCGGACCTGAATCAGAAAATATCCGTGTGCCAGTGAACCCCGCTTTAGTTGTTGATTGTCGTTTCCATGGTGATTTTCTTTTTTTATTACCTGGTATACAACTTTATGTCTGATGTGCAAGTTTTAGTGTCTGATATGCAACTTTTAGTGTCTGATTCAACATTTAGTGTCTGATTTACATCATTTAGTGTCTGATATACAACTTTTAATGTCTGATATACAACTTTTAATGTCTGATACACAAGTTTTAGTATCTAATATACAACTTTTAATGTCTGATATACAAATTTTAGTGTCCGATATTCAACATTTAGTGTGTGATATACATGTACATCATTTAGTGTTTGATATACAACTTTTAATGTCTGATATACAACTTTTAATGTCTGATATACCACTTTTAGTGTCTGTTATACAATTTTTAATGTCTGATATACAAATTTAATGTCTGATGTACAACTTTTATGCTCTGACCTGATAATATAACTTTTAGTGCCTCATATACAATATTTAATGTCTGATATACAACTTGAGGTATCTGATATAGAACTTTTAGTGTCTGATATAGAACTTTTAGTGTCTGATATAGAACTTTTAGTGTCTGATATAGAACTTTTAGTGTCTGATATAGAACTTTTAGTGTCTGATATAGAACTTTCAGTGTCTGATATACTATATTCAGTGCCCAATGAACTTATTTTACGCCCCGATTTTACCGCTGGTGTCTTACAAGATACTTTGTACGATAGATTACCTGAGACTCCCATATTTTGAAAATAATCACTACAAAACCCAAAGTTCTTGCAAGACCCGTCGAAAAACAAAATCTTACCTGTACATCTTAACCTTTTCCATTGTTGCAAATGACCACAAATCACGAAAATCCGAAAATCAAAAATCCGAAAATCAAAAATCTCAAATTTGATGCTGGCCCGCGCTACGTGTTCGAACACGACAGTCAGTAAGGCCTATCTAAATTGAGAGTAAAGGCCTCGCCCGTGGGGAGAACATACTCCTGATTTACATATTTTAGTGGAATTTGTTTCAAATGTTTAGTATAGGCCTACACTGATCCCTTGATGGTACTTCTTCCCCGCTGTTGAGCAGATGGTGACACTTAAATAGACCGATAATCATAACAACCCGCTGCTGCAGTAGGCCTATGGTGCAAGTAACGGCTTACTCTCCATTCCACTTCCGAGTGGCGCGAGGTTTATGAACGATAGCTCCGCAACGGCTGGGCCGAATTTGACGAAACATACGTCAATCGATTCATCTTTCTTGCCGCTACAGCCATCATCGCTGTCATTTTCCCAAAAAACGTGACAGAAAAAAGTTCTTTCACCAATCACAGTTCGTGTTTATGACCGAAATGGCGGCCATTTTGTAATGACGCAATGCATCGCGCACGTGTCAACTGCACTGGACACATGGCGAAATGAAATGGGTTTTGAGAAAGGGATCCGTCATGTCGGCCTTACGAGAAAAATGAAGATAGCAGAAAGATACCGACAAGAAAGACAAGTCAATTGATGTATGGTATGTCGAATTTAACCCAGGCGTTGCGGAGATATCGGCTGAAAACCTCGCGCCAATCGGATGTGGAATGGAGTGTAGTTTCGATACAAGTGCAACTGAGTAGGCGGAAACGTCAAGTACGAAATGATACCAGCGTCCTACACTGGTGGACGGAAATATTAGGACAGTGGCCAATTTGAAGTCTGATGTTTCCGCGTGGCGCTGCAGACCAAAAAAGGCTTCTAATTTTGTGACGTCTTTATATCATTTGGGAACAGATCATCCTGACCACTGCAGCGCCACCCAACGTCTTTCTTAGCAACCACTTCAAGATCGTCACGACGATTGCTGCGCCGCACGTCTTTCTTAGCTACCAAATTCGGATGAGTAGTTTGGGGGGGGGGGGTTAATCGAGGAATAGGTGTGAAAATGTCAGTGTTATTTTCCGTACAGTGAGGAACTAGCCAGGGTCAAAAATGCTAATTTATGCGTGATGTCATTGCAGGGACAAATGAAATCAAATCTGAGCCATCCAATGTGGAGATAAAGTTCATTTTCATTTGCATATTTACTAATTGACAAATTTCTGACTTCATTCTTTCACATGAATGGTTGCATAAATCCATTACAGCACCAAAATGTGTGCTCATTATGCAAATTCCTGCAATGACGTCATCAAATTAGGCCAAAGATTCTCCTCCGACCAAATCCATGTTAACTTTTTAACCAATGAGGACGGCGCTGTACTAACACCACACGGCGTCGCTGCGAGCGTTGTGACAGAATTTTTATGACGTGTTGCAGATATCAATGAATTTGAATGTATGAACGATATTTCAAAAATTCAAAATTTCACACAATGAATGGAGTCTCCCTTTAAAATGACGAAATGTGATACCGATAAATGAATACGTTTTGTCTCATTACACTATTCCTGAAAAAAAATGTACAGGTCACTTTTTCATGACGCAACGGAAAAATGAGGTCAATGACGTCGCTAAAGTCACTTGGCTCGCAGCGCCGACCTGTCGCGATAAACAAAAAAATCGCCCTCTTCATTGGAATTTTTCAATGAAACAAAAAACATCTTTATCAGCATTGTGTCCTCTAAAACTCTAAAAAAGTAGGCGCAACTTGGACTTTTAAGTGTCAACAACATACAGGCCATGGTACTGTGGGCCAATATCGTTAAAAAAGGCGACAGCCTGCACCGCAGAGCGTGAGAACAGTGAAATGTGATTATTTGTAACTTAAATCCTACTTTATCAGAACATATTTTACTTCGATTAGATTACTTTATACCATTGATCCTTCGGAGTCAGGTACTTCAGTAAACAAAACACGCATAATTGACCTGAATAAAGGCCTTTGACAAAAGCAAAATTTTTTGAACATTTTTCAAACATTTTTTGAACATTTTTCAATATTTTTTTACAGCAACGATACCTACTTATACAAATGCTGTCAAGTGAGTACACAGGGAAAAGAATTTTTCGACATGTCGTAAAAATGTTGTCCCATAAAACCTGGGGCAAAGCTGTATTTCGAGTGGCGCGAGGTTTATCAACGATAGCTCCGTAACGGCTGGGTCAAATTTGACATACCATACATCAATCGATTTGTCTTTTTTGCCGCTACAGCCATCATCACTGTCATTTTCCCTATAAACGTGACAGAAAAAAGTTGTTTCGACAATCACAGTTCGTGTTTAGGGTCGAAATGGCGGCCATTTTGAAATGACGCAATGCATCGCGCACGTGTAAACTGCACTGAACACCATGGCGAAATGAAGTGGGTTTTGAGAATGGGATCCGTTAAGTCGGCCTTACGCGAAAAATGAAGATAGCAGAAAGATACCGGCAAGAAAGACAAGTCAATTGACGTATGTTTCGTCATATTTGACCCAGCCGTTGCGGGACTATCGTTGATCAACCTCGCGCCACTCGGAAGTGGAATGGAGAGTAGGAGGCCAAGTGCATTTGTACAGTGGCTCCTGTGCTCACGGTCGTACAACGCACTAGGCCCAGGTTTGTTTACCCATTCTGACCTGTCATGGCCGACCTCAGCGCCACCCAACGTCTTTCAACTTTGACCGAACATAAGAAGATATCTGCGAAGAAGCAGTTTGGCTGCTTCAAGAGTTTGTACCAATTTCAAGTGCCAGCACCAGTTTTTTCAAAACTGAAGCCATTGTATCAACTTGTGTCTCACAATTGCACAGCGGGACTGTTGAATGAAAACAGTTACAGCAGGACATGTCTAACTGCAATTCGAAAGAACAGTGGGAATTAATGCTTCTACATGACAATTACTTGGAAACCATCTGGACACCAGCAAAAACAATTATTGAGAGAAACTCAATTCCTAATACCACATGGAATTATCAGATTTATAGGCGCAGCTGTATTGTTTCCACATCTGCTAGGCCTACTTGCAATCTCAGAGGCAACTTGCCAACTTCGAATTCTCAACGTACATGTATACGTGTTCGATTACTTACACCGGCCAGGCACTAGCGCTCAGACATGCGCATTGGAGGCCAATAAAAGAACGTTGTTGTGTTAGATACGAGTAAGTGTCATGGCGGATGCGCTCTGATTGGCTGATCGTCCGCCATGACACTTTACTCGTTTCTAACACGACAGCGTTTGATTTTGATTTTTTTGCACAACGATGTATGCGAGGGCTGTGTTCATCTACGTTCGGAAGTGACATCATGCTCTGCATGCTGGGATACGTCCCGAAGTAACCAGCTCAGGGGGAGGGTTAGTAGCACCTGGTGCGACACGCCCGACTTGGAGAACTTCCGGTAAATAAAACGCTGTCGTGCCAGGCCGGTGTCGGCGCCAGTAAGAAATCGAACACGCTAAACTTGGAGCTGGAAACTGTCTGTGCCAAATTTCTTAACCGAAGAATGACGGAAAGACACGAAGTGTTACGAATGGGCAACTTCAGCGAAAGAACAATGGAGAAGGAACAAAGCTAGGCGTTGATTGGCCAGAGTGCATGTAGCGCCATTTTCATATGATACATGTAGATGAATCATTTTTTCACAACGACCACGTTTGAAATTGGGCCTGCTAAACGCGGTATACAAATGAGCACGGATGCAGGAAGCTACCTCTACCTCAAACTGGTTCCCAGAATGCATTTCGCTCCACAATATGGCGGTCGCTAATAATGCCTCTGGAAACAAACGCCCTCTTCACTTCTGCAAGNCGATGGGCCCAAAGATTTCGTATTTCGACTATCTCGGACTGTTTTGAAGTCGGCTTCCACCACATTTTATGTAGGACTGAAGGAGAACTTACCCACCAGAGTTACGTTATAATCCATATTCAGCATTGCGAAAAATGTTTTATGAAAAACGCAATAAATAGTTATAGACGTTGAGGCCTAGGTCCAGCACACCCATCCTCCCATAGCCGGGCTTTCGTCACTCTCCTATTCATGTACTGGCGCATACTTGCGTGTGGATGGAGAGGAGCGAGGTAAAAACCCCTGCAGTGGGAGGATGAGCACACAGGCCACAGTTTTAAAGATGAACATCAATGAAGTAAACATAATACTGGGGACGAGGTAACTATCTGTCACACCATGGACGCATTTCAACAATCCTTTATTAAGTTTCCAACACGAGCACGTGCAGTGGCATTTAAAGGGAGCCTAAAGTCAGCTAGCTATTAGGCTCATATCAGTGTGGTCACTTCGACACAGGTGGCGCTAACAACTGATAACATACAGATTTTGGCTCAAATGTAGATGTTTAGTGTATTTTATTAGCAGTACGTGTCAGAGTTAGATTCTCATGGCAACCTATCGGTGTGATGAGCACATCAAAATGCATATGAGGAGGCTGCCTGTAGGGCCCCTTTAAAAATTTGCTGCCACCTATGGGCGAAAAAACCCCAATGAGAACGCCGTATACACGGAAGAAACTCAGCCCCAATGTAATCTGCACCTTTAATAAAATCGACCGCCCACATCGTATTTGTTATGCTGTTTACCACATGCTTCGATAATCTATTTTCCAATTTTCAATTTCTTTTTGTTTCCGCTATAGGCCTATAGACGTTTTCAACAAAGAAGGTGGCCTACTAGTTCTCCCACGTGAGTCGTGGAGATACATTGTCCAAGCATGACTTAACACTACAAACGCATCCTCTCTGAGACAATTATTTTACCTAAATGTTTGTGCCCATGGCCAGCTTGACCAGCTCAGCGTGCCAGCGGCCATTGAATGGTATGAAGCTTCTGACGTCATATGGTGAGAACTGTTAGACCGCCATCTTTATTGGGAAGGTCAACTAATGTACAATGACCAAGGTGTATGTTCGAAAAACACCACAATAATGAGTAATGTACAAAACCCTCAACTTGATAAAAAATTATGGCTTCAAAATCACCGAAATCTTTGAAATAATGAATATTCAACTGGAGTGGCATTGCAATGCCATCTACCAGGCGTTTGAGTAACTGGAACAGGAGATCTGGTTCTTGCAGTGGCAAACAAGGGGTAAATCTTTGAAATACTGAAACTTCCTTTCTTTCCCCAATAGACATGAATAAGATAAACATAATTGTGAAATTTGAAGTCGATCCCTTTGGTCGTTTGGTCAGAGTCGTAAACATAATGAGTAACGGAAATCTCCCAACTTGATAAATAAGATGGCTTCAAAATCACGAGATCTTTGTAATAATGAAAATCCCTTTCTTTCCCCAATAGATACGAATAAGGTAAACATAACTGTGGAAATCGATATCTTCGGTCGTTTGGTCAGAGTCGTAAACAGAATGAAAACAAGAAACTGAAGTGAGATTGCAATGCCATCTACCAGACGTTCGAGTAACTAGAACATGAGATTGAAAATGGGTTTTTGCAGTGGAAATAATTTTTGCAGTGGTTAATCTTTGAAATACTGAAAATTCCTTTCTTTCCCCAACAGACATGAAGAAGATGAACATAATTGTAAAATTTGAAGTCGATCCTTTTGGTTGTTTGGTCAGAGTCGTAAACAGAATGAGTAACGAAAGTCTCATAAATCGATAAACAACATGGCTTCAAAAATCACCGAAATCTTTGAAATACAGAAAATTCCTTTCTTTCCCCAATAGACATGAATAAGATTAACACAATTGTGAAATTTGAAGTCGCTCCCTTCAGTCGTTCGGCCAGATTCGTAAACAGAATGAAAGGAAGGAACTGAAGTGAGATGCAATGCCATCTACCAGACGTTCGAGTAACTGGAACATGAGACTGATAATGGGTTCTTGCAGTGGTAAACAAGGGGTTAATCTTCGAAATACTGAAAATTCCTTTCTTTCCCCAACAGACATGAAGAAGATGAACATAATTGTAAAATTTGAAGTCGATCCTTTTGGTTGTTTGGTCAGAGTCGTAAACAGAATGAGTAACGACAATCTCCTAACCTGATAAAAAATATGGCTTCAAAAATCACTGAAATCTTTGTGATAATGAAAATTCCTTTCTTTCCGCAATTTTATTGTAGTGTCAGATGTGGGGAAATGTAGAGGGTGTAGATTTTCATTTTTTTCTGGGGGAGGCCCCTAGGCCCCCTTCCAGCTTCACCATTCAGACTCAGTCAATTTTGCCCCCTCCCCAGGCCATAAAAGCTAGCTACGCTCCTGCACTAAAGGCGATTCATACACAGAAAAAACATCATCAAACGAAAATGTGACGCTGATTAGGCCCATACATGTAAGTCTTGCATTTCCAACACATTGAGACGACGTCGTTTATATACAAGATTAACATTTCAACAGCATAAAGTTAAGCCACGAGGTAAGTTGAACCATTTTGTAGATTTTCTTCAAGGGCCTCGTAAGATCACTTGTCAACTTCTGTTCTGTTTGAAATTACTCTTAAATATTACGAACAATATGAAGTTTCATATGAAATGCCACTAGGCTTTTTCTCGTGTTTTATTTCATTGAAATTGGCATGCTAAGCGGAAAACTGGACTGGACCTAGGATGTACTCATTAAGTTTGTAAGGAAGGAAGTCACCTTCGTGTAAAAATAAAACTCTAGAATGAATTCCATAAGGAACGTCCGGAGTTTTCAAAGGTAGGCTATGAAACGAAATCTCAATCCATATTGTACTGTTCATACGAATGAGAAACAGTTTGTAGGTAATGAAATACAGTATGACCTATTTTGTGGACAGGTTTGCCACGAGGACAGCTCCCTATTAAGGACGCCGTCTCTTTTTATCAACATTCGTATCAACATTGACCTCAGTAATCGAGATGCCTCTCTTTAACGACATAGTGTACATGTAAGTTCCATAAGTACCCGGGTCATAAGAAGACCGGAATACAAAGGAATCCGCCAGAATACACCGAAATACTGCCGAAAACACAATAAAAAAGGTTTAATTTCACTCTTATGCTGTAGCTATGACATGTATTAGGGGCCTAGTACATGGATACGAGGCAGAATAGGGCAAGATCAGCCTCAAAATTCACACAGTCAACTTTAGAAACATCGCATCAGGTGATTTCGGCGGGCGGCCGGCGGTCGCCATCTTGCATGCGTGTTTGAGGTTATCCAATATGGCGGCGGTCGATCGTCGAAAACACACGTCGGGCGAAGTTTCTGTTCGAATGGTCGGATATTGAGACTGATATTGTACATTTTTTTTGAATATATTAGTACTGCATGTCAAACATTCCATAGAAATGCATTATTGCAGGATTGCCATGGCTTTTCTCTTTGGATACCACTTTGCACGCTGCTTACTGGAGATTTAGGCCTTACAAATGATGTAATCCACTAAAATACAGAATTTGTAATTTTGAAATTGTAAATTTCGTAGGCCACGAATTTATTCGTAGTGTCATTTTTGACTGCCGTGACCTATTTGCTTTTAGGTTCCTCTTTTCAAAATTACGGAAGGAAAAGGCAAGTTAGACTTCATGAATTTTTTTTTTTTTTACTTCATGAATTCGTGGAGATGAATTCCGACAGTGACCAGAGGGTGAAAGTAACAACGGATGACGGATTTCATACTTCGAACTCGCTTCACCGACGTCTTCTTTTGAGAGTTTAAAAGGGTCGTTTTAGTCAAATTCAAATTCAAATATTCCTCCATTGTTTTTGGCAAATTTCTAGTCATTTTCATCAAAATGAAAATAACTCAAACGATCAACGTTGGAGATGTCAGAGTCAAATACATGTATTTCTAATGAAGTTCTTCACGCGTTTCCGGCCGTTTTACATAAAATCTCCGAGAAAATATTCTATTCATGGTCATTAACAGTGAAGATGAAGTACATTTTATTTCAAACTGTCATATGACGGAAAATAACGAATATTATTAATCAGGCCAAATGACGCATTTGTAAAAAAACTAATTTAAATATTTCTCCTGTTGTTGTGAACGAGTTTCTGGTCATTTTCATCAAGTTTTCCTGAAATAATTCTTAGTGATCAGTGTTGAAGATGAGGTTCATTTTATTGCAAACTGTCTATTTCAGATAATAAAGAATATTATTAATCAGGTCCAATGACTTATTTTTAAAAAATCATGGTGTCTTTTGAAATCACCAATTCTACAGGAAGGTTCCAGTACGGTGGCGATTTGTTTATATGGACGGATTACAGGTTCACGTGGTTAGTTTACCTTTTATGGTTTATACTCGCAGAGAGACTCCAGCCCGCTCTAATGATCTTAGGTACAATAATGAATATCATGACAATAGTTGTTCTCACAGTCGGAAAAGTTGGTAATAAATCCACTGTTATCCTTCTCGTCACCCTAAGCCTAACTGACACATTAGTTATTTATAACTACGGCTACTTATTGATGATCCTTGGAAATCTATTTCATTACCTTCCACCTCCATCTACTAGTGGGTGCCAGTGGTTATATTTTGGAGGCCCATATATCATTTATTTTTCCCACTGGAACGTGTTGTTAATTTCAATTGAAAGATGGATATGTGTGTTTTTTCCTCTGAAAGCGAAAACAATATGCACCAAGAAATGGACAATAGTTTCGTTGTTATCAACTGCGCTCTTTTTATTTACATGGTTATGGCCAAAGTTGAGTTATCATTTCAGTTACATGTATCATGATAATTGCAGATTAATTGACGAATTACAAGACTACTATCCGATTGAAACCTTTGTATTGAATCCCTTAATTTCTGTTGCCATACCGTTCACAGGCATAATTTTTTGCAATCTTGCCATTATCTACAAGACACGACAGGGTCTTTCGAAGCAGAGAAGGGCCCAAGACAGCCGCCATGATTCAAAAATGAGCAGTATGACCCGGATGTTGTTGGCAGTCAATTTTGCCTTTATACTGCTGACATTTCCGCAAGCATCTAGGGAAGCATTTTTAGAATTCTGGTTGATCATCTCCCCCGACGATGAAATGTGGGCAAAAGCTATTTTTTATATCACAGTCCCGATATTTCACCAGCTTGTACTTCTTAACCATTGCAGTAATTTTATTCTCTATTGCATCACGGGAACTCAGTTCAGACGAGAATTCTTGAGGATCATTGGCTGTGGGGTTTATTGTCAGGGTAAAAAAAGGAAAACTCCGTCTGCATCCTTGCCTGTCCGCAGACGACATCACTAGCGTGTTCGATTACTAGCGCCGTGCTTACCCGAGTAAGCGCCACAGCGTTCCTGTTAGCTCTGACGTCACAACTCGCGCTTACTCTCGCCCAAACTTGGCGCTGTGATATCTGGGCAAGGATATCACCACTTCATTCAGTATCGACGGTAGGTTTCCATCTTGAAAAGTAGTGCGCGCGCGGAGCGAACAGTATAAATTCTTCTGTTTGTAAAGCGGTTCACGTCGTTTTCTACGCTTACAATAGATAGGTGCACAAAGAGGGTATAGAGTCGACACAAACATCCGTAGAGTAAATAAAGTTATTCTGTTTCATTTTCGACAACATAAATATTGTTTTCTGCAAATAATAACATTTTGAAAAAGAAGTTCGCGTCACTGGAAAGACCAAAAAGACGGCGGCGCCACCCGGACGACGTCAAGATTATCAAGACGGCGATCTAGTGTCGACGGCAGTGTTAAAATTTCGTCAACAAAATTCAACGCTGTCGTGTAGTATGACTCTCGCCTAGCCCCAAGGAGCGACCCCCCGAGCCAGTTACTTCGGGAAAAAATTCGCTCGTCAGAACGGTTCCTTCCAACGCGTGTCCGAACGGTTCCTCAATTTCCTCCGCGCGGTGACGCCTGGCTTACACCTTTGCCACCAAGCACCCTCATCACCCTGCGCTTTAGCGCAGGTCATATTTATAACGTTTAAAATCACTTTAATTTTCGTCAAATTAACTTGATAACTTAAAAAATATCTATTCTAAAAATAATTTTGATCAGAACCAATATATTTTGCAATTTATCGCGTTCTAAATGGCGCACTATTTTTCCGCGCAACGGCCTACATGGCGGCGTAAACCGGCCAGTAACCAATCAGAATGTTCCGATTTTGAGTGACGTGTGGCGTTAGTAAACAATAGCACGTGGGATTGTTCTGTCAAATTCAAAATGGATGTCATGGATGTTCGTGAAGGAAGCCGTCCACAATACACTGTTGGCTATAGGAAATGTAGCCTATTATTTATCACCTTCTGCCATCTGACGTGCACTTTGGCCCATGAAAAGTACTGAATGTCGTGCAACAGGTCGTTGAAGGGCAAACAAAACACTTAAATGTGACGTTTTTCACGCGGGTCGAGGGTTCCATGGACGCGCCATCTTGGATGACGTCACTCGTTAATAGTTCCACGCTGCGGAATAGGGCCTAATTTAGCTTGGTGGCAAAGGTGTAAGCCAGAACATCGTGGAGGCGTCACCTTGCGGAGGAAATTGACGGTTCCTTCCAACGAAACTCTGAGACCAATCTACGAGCACGGGCATCTCGCCATTTCTAATGGTAAATGCATTGGCCACTCATTACAGGTATTATGACGTCTGGTGGGAAAATGACCTAATTACGAAGTCTGATCTATACGTAGGAAGTCATTCAATCACGGGATCTGTATATCAGTATCTCTAGCAGCAGGATTGGTTGCAGGGATTGATACCACAGGATCGAGATGGTATGACCTCGCTAGTGCTGCACTGATGCATCACTGTGTTCGGAAAACTTCCCCGAGGAAATTTCTTCCCCGAGCTTCGGGGAATGTGAGCATGCCCAGTGAAGGCGAATTTCCGAACGATATTTGCGCTTCCTCGGGGAAAGGTACTACTGTGGGTTGCAGGAGTGAAATATTCCACGTTTAGCCAATCAGCATTGTCGGCTTGGAAGAAAACGAAATGCATGCCGGGAGTTTCCCCAAGTGAGCGACTCGGCGAGTCGCTCACTTCGGCCAGGCTCGAGGAAGCCTTGGCAGCCTGCCAAATACCTTACCGAACGCTTTCCCGCTTCCCCGAGCCTCCCCGAGGAAGCTTTCCGAACGCGCTGAAGGAGAAATGCGTTGGGTCTGTGGAGGACGAAAATGGGCCGAATCTGATTTGCCCGAGCGTGAGTTAATTGGGTTGAATTGTGTATGGAACTTGGCTCGAAAAATATTCAAGTTGTCATTAGTTTTTGTTTGTCAGTGCGTTTGATTTTACCATAACGTCGTTGTCGAGAGAAAAGAGACCGAATCGACGGATTTTTCCCCAGAAAGCAAGACTAGCCGAACCATACCTGGTCGCTTGTTTTACTTCAATCGTGTATGCACGGATTACGCTACATGGAGCTTGCGTGCGGTGAAAGTAGGTCACGTTTATTTGGCGATGATGAATTAGAATTAGAATTAGAATTAGAATTATTTTATTGAATTTGAAGGCCTTCAAGAGGCAAGTACAAAATTCCCGTGTGGTCATTTTTTTTGTTTCATTTTTGTTTCCTTTTCTTTTTTTCTTTTCTTAGAAAATTATGTTGACATACCAAATTTCTACATAGAACAACTGGTTAATTATTTTTTCTTTTAATTAGTGGTGACACTGATAAAATCGTCTGCAGAATCGTCGCATCATTATTGCCAGCTCGACGAACAATACTGAATTTAAGCCTGCTTGTCAAGCTAGCTCGATAATAACACTGAATCCACGTACTCCTCATCGAGCGGCTTGGTGCTTATTCATCGAGCGGCTCGATAAATAAACCCGGTCTTTTTATTAATCGTTAACCCTCAAATCCAACTTCCTCAGAAAATACAATTACAGTTCATTCCAAATCCCAGTGGCGCGAGGTTTTCAGCCGATATCTCCGCAACGGCTGGGTCAAATTCAACATACCATACATCAATTAACTTGTCTTTCTTGCCGGTATCTTTCTGCTATCTTCATTTTTCGCGTCTTTCTTGCCGGTATCTTTCTGCTATCTTCATTTTTCGCGTAAGGCCTGCATAACGGATCCCTTTCTCAAAACCCATTTCATTTCGCTATGCTGTTCAGTGCAGTTTACACGTGCACGATGCATTGCGTCATTTCAAAATGGCCGCCATTTCGGCCGTAAACACGAACTGTGATTTGTGAAAGAACTTTTTTCTGTCACGTTTTTCGGGAAAATGACAGTGATTATGGCTGTACCGCCAAGAAAGACAAGTCGATTGACGTATGTTTCATCAAAATCGGCCCAGCCGTTGCAGAGCTATCGTTGATAAACCTCGCGCCAATCGGAACTGGAATGGAGAGTAGGCATGTGGATCATGATGACTCTGATAATTATAAATATCTTGATACAACCTATTACAGTCGATATTTTTTTAAAAAGACAGTCGATGCGAATTGTCCATCTATTTTCTGTCACTCCCATTCATAACCCTCCACTTAGTGAGCCCTGTCGCCACCAGGCTTGTTATAGGGAACTTCATTCATTCAAGGAATACATGTACTGTCTACTCGTGTAACCCCCTTTATTCGGTGTTGTGTAACAGATGTACTTTAAGATACAAAGTTTAAACCTGGGCCAGCGTGTCATTGTACACGTAGGGACCATTATTTTCATACAAGTGTGATAAAATCTAATGTCCCCACCCTCCTGATGTCCCGCTGCATTCCCTGTCACAGGATTAAGGGTCTTAGCCTCTCTAGAGTCCAATTCAATGGTGCCGCTTATTCCGTAAGTGTATTGTTGGGGGACATCACATATCGGCGGACATTAAGGGCGGTTTACACTAGGTAGCACCAAGTTGCAAGTTGCAGCAACTTGCAACTTGTTGCAAACTAACTAGGACGGTTTACACATAGAAAAATAGATGCAACATCCTGCGTGATCGAGTTGCAACAAGTTACATGCCCGTTTACACATGCAACTTTTATGAAACTTTTTGGTCTCATCAGGTTTATGCAACAAGTTGCATGAAGTTGCATTATGAAAAGTTGCATGTGTAAACGGGCCTAGACTGTACTACAACGGTTTTGCCGGATTCACTCTCACACAGTTACAATAAAGGCGACTCATACACAGAAAAAACATCATCAAACTAAAACGTAACACAAATAATAAGTCTTGCATTTCCAACACATTGAGAAAACGTCGTTTATTTACAAGATTAACATTTCAATAGCATAAAGTTAAGCCACGAGGTAAGTTGAACCAGTTTGTAGATTTTCATCAAGGGCCTCGTAAGATCACTTACATGTATCAATTTTCTGTTCTGTTTGGAATTACTCTTAAATATTACGAACAATATGAAGTTTCATATGAAATGCCACTAGGCCTTTTCTCGTGTTTTATTTCCTTGAAATTGGCATGCTAAGCGGAAAACTGGACTGGACCTAGGATGTACTCAAGTTTGTAAGGAAGGAAGTCACCTTCGGGTAAAAATAAAATTCTAGAATGAATTTTATAAGGAACATCTGAAGTTTTCCAAAGGTAGGTTATGAAACAAAATGTTGTACTGATTATACGAATGAGAAAGAGTTTGTTGGTAACAAAATACAGTAGGACCTATTTTGTGCACACGTTAGCCACGAGGATATAGCTCTCTATTAAAACGAATTGATAACGGATTTTATTTACATTTGGCTGGTGTTTGTAAACACGAAATTTCAGCCAATCAGAATGCACGAACATTTCTTTGTTGACATTCTGGAGAAGTTTGTTTACATTTTCCCCCGAAAATTCGTCCCCTTTCAAATTCTATTTCTAAATCAAATTTTTTCGATATCAATTCGCTTTAAGGACACCTTCTCTTTTATACAAGATCAATCGCCCATCTTGAATATAGTAGGCCTTAACGTGTTCCTTGTCGTTTTCCCTGAAATAAGTCATGGCGATCAACGTTGAAGATGAGTTACATGTTATTTCAAACTGTCCTATGACAGGAAATAAAGAATATATTTATTAATCAGGTCCAAAGACTTATTTGTAAAAATTAGATTTTAATATTCCTCAGGTGGTTCTTAACGAGTTTCTGGTCATTTTCATTAGGCTTTCCTGAAAATATCTTATGGTGATCAACGTTGAAGATGAGGTTCATTTTATCTCAGACTGTCTTATGTCAGAAAGGAAAGAATCAGGTCCAATGATGTATTTGTAAAAATCAGATTTAAATATTTCTCCTGTCGTTCTTAACGAGTTTCTAAGTCATTTTTATCTGGTTTTCCTGAAATAATTCTTGGTGATCGATCTTGAAGATGAAGTACATTTTATTTCAAAATGTCCTGTGTCAGAAAATGAATATTATTAGTCAGATCCAATGAATTATTTGTAAAAATCATGGTGTCATTTAAAATTACATATACTACAGATAGTTTACAGGAAGGTGTCGATTTGCCAGAGTGGGTGCAATACATATACTGGTTAGTTCAACAGTTATGGTTTGTGTTACTCAGACTCCAGCCCGCTGTTATGATTTTAGGTACAATTACGAATATCATGACAATATTAGTGCTCGCAGTCGGAAAGGTTGGTAATATATCCACTCGCATTATTCTCGTCACCCTAAGCCTAACTGACACAATAGTTATTTATCACTACGGGTACTTACTGCCGGTCCTTGTCCGCGTATTTCGCTACATACCACCTCCATCTACCAGTGCGTGCCAGTGGTTATATTTTGGGGGCAAGTTTATCGTTTATTTTTCTCATTGGAACGTCTTGTTAATTTCAACTGAAAGATTGATTTGTGTGTTTTTTCCTCTGAAAGCGAAAACAATATGCACCAAGAAATGGACATCAGTTTCCTTGCTATCAACTGCGCTCTTTTTATTTTCAGTCACTTGGCCAATGTTAGGTCATTATTCCAATTATTATACGTGTAATATGGTAGACGAATTATATGACTACCTAGACATTGAAATGCTGATACTAAATCCCTTAATTTCTGTTGCCGTACCGTTCACAGGGATAATTCTTTGTAATATAGCCATTATCTACAAGACACGTCAGGGTTTTTCGAAGCAGAGAAGGCTCCAAGACACCCGTCATGATTCAAAAATGAACAGTATGACCCGGATGTTATTGGCAGTCAGTTTTGCCTTTATACTACTGACGTTTCCGGAAGCATCTGCACAAGCATTTTTAAAATTATGGTTCATGATCTACCCCGATGATATGTGGGCGAGTGCTATTTTTTACGTCACAGTTCCAATTTTCCAACACCTTACCCTCCTTAACCACTGCAGTAATTTTATTCTCTATTGTCTCACGGGAACTCAGTTCAGACGAGAATTTCTGAGACTCATTGGATGTGGGGTTTATTGGCAGGGTAAAAAAAGGGAAACTCTGTCTGCACCCCTTGCTGCCTCGAGGAGATAATAAGGGAGATAATGAGGGAGGAGATCCGACATCACGTGACCTAAAGGCCCGTCTACGCGATGTTCAAATAAGCTTGCACATCATCATGCATCATCATACAAATGTACATGATGATGTATGATGATGTCCAAGCTTATTGTGGATTTCCGTCTAAACAATGCAGCTAAAAGTTTGAACATCATCATACGTGTTGGATGCTGTTCAAGTTTGTTGGGAAAACGGTCCACACCGATCATACATTTGTCCATGAACATCATCATACAAATGTATGATGATGTATGATGATGTTTTGAACAAATGTATGATCGTGTAGACGGGCCTTAAAAGTTTGAACATCATCATACGTGTTGGAGGCTACTCAAGTTTGTTGGGAAAACGGTCCACATGCGCACCGATCATACATGTACATTTGTTCAAAACATCATCATACATTGTATGATGATGTTCATGGACTATGTATGATCGTGTGGACGGGCCTTATAATAGAAGAATCTACATGCGAACCGTGGTTTTATGCACGCATGTCTGAGGGGTTGAAAATCACCCCGAAAAACAACCATACATTTTCAAGAACCCCCCTCGGTTTATCCATTGTCTAACCTGGTTTCATGGGCTCCGCAGGTGGCGCTGACTGGTCGAATCGTCAGTCAGGGCCACGTCGGACCCCCAAGGAACCAGGTCATCGACCGACTTCGAGATCCGAACAGCTGGATATAACGCAATTCGGCATACATCGGCAATCTCCGGCTGGCACGACAAGCATGGTGAGAATCGTTACCTGCTGCTGTTCAAACTGCTTACAAAAACTTGGAATACCATGCCGATGTATGAAATTAATACAGATTGGAGATTGATAGTTTCTTCAACTATTCAGTTTTGCTGGTTTTATGCAGGCAAGTATTTATGTAGTTATGACGACGGTTTTAACAACCTTCGCTTCCAAACGACCTCCAATTCGGTGCGGAGGACGAAATTTCTGAAATGATTTCTCTTCACTCGTTTGCATTATGCCAAAATAAATTACACTAATGGAAAGCTCAATGTCTTAGCTAAATACTGATGTATGGTTTATGTGGTTGAATTTGAACGGTCTTCTCGATAAACGCATTTTTGTGCGAGGTGTCTGATTTCTCGAATGAGGTACTCGAGAAGCCTCGTCGAGGGCCCCGATTGCCTATTATTTTCCCGCCGGCAAAATAAATCTGCCGCAGAAAAGGACCTTTGCGGGTCGACTGGGTTACATGTATTTCAAGACGAGCATTCAGCGACCGGAAGTAAACAAGGATTTTCCCCAGACTATTCAAGCTGATCTACAACTCTCCATTCGGAACTCCGAAGGCAACTGCTCGGCAATTTCCGTGACGACTCGCATTTCCCCTCGGACACAATTCCAAGGCAACCATCTTGAATGCGCAAGGATTGCTGCCCGTTTGTGAGAGTTCAAATGCGGTTCGCCTCATCACACCTCCAGAACACTACGCATGAACTAACTAGGTCACACAAAACGTTGCGTTATTGGATGAATAATTGGCAGATTGGGTGAGATACCGGTACGTTTATATATAATATGCCTCAACGTATCCAGCAAATAAGGTTGAACATCTTAACAGGCCAAAATTCGGCCAAAATAGTCCCACGGCCCTGACGCCGGCGGTCACGTGGGTTTGTTGATAAACAATATGGCTGCCTTGGACTTGTGTCCGAGGTGAAATGCGCCGCCCAGTGGATAGTTAAGCAGTTCGCCTCAGGTCGTTCCGAATGACAACTCTCACCACAACAAGCGCCATCTGGAGTAGGTCAGTGGAACCAGATTAGTTCACTCGACGACGTGTGGGCTCTCGTCGCTAGACTGGTACCCGATCTTAACAATTTTACATCGTACGACTGTTAGGACGGGAACTTGATATAGAGGCGTCACCTTTTGGAGACCGGCCACAACATGGGGAAGCCCTCCAAAAAATAGTACGGTTACGTAGCTAAATCGGCGTAGTCGACGCCTACCTCCACAACAGCAGAGCCAATAGAATATTACATGTATTCATCATCATCATCATCGTGGCATCATGAGCCGGTTTGGCTCTTTGCCATAAAATTGACGACCGGAAGTAGTCAATCTGGACATGCGCATGAGCATCTACTGTGAATTTATCACACTTCAAATGCATTTTTTGAAGTCATCAGATCGAACTTCAGATTACCAATAGGCTCAAATTGTTCTAAACATGTTTATCTATTCTAAGACGCAGACATTACATCTTGATTTTATAATACTCAACATATGAAAAGTTACATGTGTATAAACCGTTCTTTACACTATAGGCGATTCATACACAGAAAAAAAATCATCAAACTAAAACGTAACACAAATAATAAGTCTTGCATTTCCAACACATTGAGACGACGTCGTTTATTTACAAGATTAACATTTCAATAGCATAAAGTTGAGCCACGAGGTAAGTTGAACCACTTTGTAGATTTTCTTCAAGGGCCTCGTAAGATCACTTATCAGTTTCTGTTCTGTTTGAAATTACTCTTAAATATTACGAACAAAATGAAGTTTCATATGAAATGCCACTAGGCCTTTTCTCGTGTTTTAGTTCCTTGAAATTGGCATGCTGAGCGGAAAACTGGACTGGACCTAGGATGTACTCAAGTTTGTAAGGAAGGAACTCTACAATGAATTTCATAAGGAACGTCTGAAATTTTCCAAAGGTAGGCTATGAAATGAAATCCGTCTCAATCCGTGTTTTACAGTCTATACGAATTAACATGAAATAATAACAGGTTTCTAAGGCGAAAGACACCTTCCTACTGGACTCGAACCCACGGACCCTCGCATTAAGGCCCGTTTCCACAGAAGCGGTAGCGCGAGCGTTTTGACGCTTCGCCCATTGTTTGGAAGCAGAGCGGCGGAAAATAACAAAAGATTTGACCCACTGACCCACTGACGCGTTTTCCCGCAGAGGGAAAACGCAGCGACAGAAAATGCTTTGTTAAAAGGCAGCGGACCGAGAATATAACAAAGAATTTGTCGGGCAGTGATGAAACCGCGGCGGGAAAACGCGTCAGTGGGTTCGGGCCTTTAAAGGCCCGTTTCCACAGAAGCGGTAGCGTGAGCGTTTTGACGCTTCGCCCATTGTTTGGAAGCAGAGCGGCGGAAAATAACAAAGGATTTGACGCATCACGCAGCGTGAAACGCGTCTGTGGAAACGAGCCTTTAGGCATCAATCGCCACCACTTAGGGCAACATGCCTTAACACTAGGCCAAACTCCATCTTAAAAAGATGGTTCAATGACCTATGTTAAACGAGGTGTCCCTCAGTACCCTGCGATTGGTCCAAACAATCTCCGAACCCTAGCAGTTCGAATGCAAAACAGTGCGAATGAGAAACAATTTGTTGCTAACGAAACAGTAGGACCTATTTTTGTGGACACGTTTGCCACGAGGATAGCTCTTATTAAAGGAGACATCCGAAAGATATTGCCCAGCGGGCACTTCTGGGCCCATGTTCCCGAAGCGGTCGTTAGGCTGAGTTTACATCAAGGCACATGCGACACGAACACGCAGGTTTCATGGGGATGAATCCTTTGTGAAGCCATTGTTCGCCTGCATGTTCGTGTCGCGTGCGCCTTGATGTAAACTCAGCCTTATGTTAACGATGTCGTTAAAACTGGTATGCATAGCATAACGACATCGTTAACCTTACGACGGCTTCGAGAACATGGGTCCTGGTCTTTTTCATCAGGTTTTCCTGAAAATAATTTACGGTGATTAACATTGAAGATGAAGTACATTTTATTTCAGACTATCAGAAAGGAAAGAATCACGTCAAATGACGTATTTGTAAAAATCAGATTTAAATATTTCTCATGTAGTTCTACGACTTGCTGGTCATTTTCATCAGGTTTTCCTGAAATAATTCATGATGATCGACGTTGAAGATGAGGTTCATTTTATTCCAAAGTGTCCTAGTCAGAAAATAAATATTATTGATCAGATCCAATGAATTATCTGTAAAAATCATGGTGTCATTTAAAATTACCTATACTACAGATAGTTTACAGGATGGTGTCGATTTGCCCGAGTGGTTACAATACATGTCATGGTTAACTCGACAATTATGGATTGTGTTCTCAGACAGACTCCAGCCCGCTGTTATGGTCTTAGGTACAATTATGAATATCATGACGATAGTAGTACTCACAGTCGGAAAAGTTGGTAATATATCCACACGTATCCTTCTCGTCACCCTAAGCCTGACTGACACAATAGTTATTTATAACTACAGTTACTTATTGGCTATCCTTGTCCGTCTATTTCACTACATACCACCTCCATCTACTAGTGCGTGCCAGTGGTTATATTTTGGGGGCACGTTCACCACATATTTTTCGCATTGGAACGTGTTGTTGATTTCAATCGAAAGATGGATTTGTGTGTTTTTTCCTCTGAAAGCGAAAACAATATGCACCAAGAAATGGACATCAGTTTCCTTGCTATCAACTGCGCTCATTTTATTTTCAGTCACTTGGCCAATGTTAGGTCATTATTCCAATTACATGTATAATAGCTGTATTTTGATAGACGAATTATATGACTACCAAAACATTGAAATGGTTGTACTGAATCCCTTAATTTCTGTTGCCGTACCGTTCATAGGGATAATTCTTTGCAATCTTGCCATTGTCTACAAGACACGTCAGGGTCTTTCGAAGCAGAGAAGGGCCCGAGACAGCCGCCATGATTCAAGAATGAGCAATATGACCCGGATGTTATTGGCAGTCAGTTTTGCCTTTATACTGCTGACGCTTCCAAGCGCTTCTGCGCAAGCATTTTTTAGATTATGGTACTTGATCTCCCCCGAAGATTATACGTGGGCTGGTCGTATTTTTTCCGTCACAGTTCCAATTTTCGAACACCTTTCCCTCCTTAACCACTGCAGTAATTTTATTCTCTATTGCATCACGGGAACTCAGTTCAGACGAGAATTCTTGAGGCTCATTGGATGTGGGGTTTATTGGCAGGGTAAAAAAAGGGAAACTCTGTCTGCACCCCTTCCTGCCTCGAGGAGATAATAAGGGAGATAATGAGGGAGGAGATCCGACATCACGTGACCTAAAGGCCCGTCTACGCGATGTTCAAATAAGCTTGCACATCATCATGCATCATCATACAAATGTACATGATGATGTATGATGATGTCCAAGCTTATTGTGGATTTCCGTCTACACAATGCAGCTAAAAGTTTGAACATCATCATACGTGTTGGATGCTGTTCAAGTTTGTTGGGAAAACGGTCCACACCGATCATACATTTGTCCATGAACATCATCATAAATGTATGATGATGTTTTGAACAAATGTATGATCGTGTAGACGGGCCTTAAAAGTTTGAACATCATCATACGTGCTGGATGCTATTCAAGTTTGTTGGGAAAACGGTCCACACCGATCATACATTTGTCCATGAACATCATCATAAATGTATGATGATGTTTTGAACAAATGTATGATCGTGTAGACGGGCCTTAAAAGTTTGAACATCATCATACGTGCTGGATGCTATTCAAGTTTGTTGGGAAAACGGTCCACACCGATCATACATTGTCCATAAACATCATCATAAATGTATGATGATGTTTTGAACAAATGTATGATCATGTGGACGGGCCTTAAAAGTTTGAACATCATCATACATGTACGTGCTGGATGCTATTCAAGTTTGTTGGGAAAACGGTCCACACCGATCATACATTTGTCCATGAACATCATCATACAAAATAATGTATGATGATGTTTTGAACAAATGTATGATCGTGTAGACGGGCCTTAAAAGTTTGAACATCATCATACGTGTTGGAGGCTATTCAAGTTTGTTGGGAAAACGGTCCACATGCGCACCGATCATACATGTACATTTGTTCAAAACATCATCATACATTGTATGATGATGTTCATGGACTATGTATGATCGTGTAGACGGGCCTTAAGAGTATGCCTGTAGGTCCGCAATATCGTATCGCTTCTGTCAAATTACAACACGACCGGAACTGCCCGGTAACATCATTTCCGGTTCAGTTGACCCGCAAAGGTCTGAACAGCGCCCCGACGTCAGCCGTGGTATTAGGCGGTACTAACTGCTGAATCCGTGAACGAAAGCGAGGCTGTGACGTCGGCGTAGTAGGCGCTATACGACAATCGCTAATTACGCACGATTTGTCAGACTTTTCAAGGTGGCAAATGTTTACAATGTTGATGGAAGTTTCTCTGCGAAAGTTGTCGAAAATTTCACGGAAATCGGTGCAGTTTTGACCGAGTTATCGATCGAAAGGAGGCTTGAAAATTTTGTGCTTTTCTCGAAAAACAGGCGTTATTCAAAGTGCGTACACTTTCTTGGAATAGTATTTTGAAACTTCTGCGTAGGTCATTCCGGTTGTTTTAACAAGGAGAATCTACGAACCGTGGTTTTATGCTCGCATGTCTGAGGAAAATCACCCCGAAACACAATCATACATTTTCAAGAACCCCCTCGCTTTATCCATTGTCTAACCTGGTTCCATGGGCTGCGGAGCACTCTGAAACAGACCCGAGCCTGAAATCTCGCGGGACCAGATTGGCTGCGGAGGTGGCGCTGACTGGTCGAATCGTCAGTCAGGGCCACGTCGGACCCCCCAAGGAACCAGGTCATCGACCGACTTCGAGATCCGAACAGCTGGATATAACGCAATTCGGTATACATCGGCAATCTCCGGCTGGCAGGACATGCATGGCGAGAATCGTTACCTACTGCTGTTCAAAGTGCGTACAAAAACTTGGAATACCCTGCGTTTATTGGCAGGGTAAAAAAAGGGAAACTCTGTCTGCACCCCTTCCTGCCTCGAGGAGATAATAAGTCGAGGGAGCAGATCCGACATCACGTGACCTAAGGGTGTGACTGTAGGTCCGCAATATCGTATCGCTTTTGTCAATTTACAACACGACCGGAACTGCCGGGAACACCATTTCCGGTTATTTCAAGACGAGGATTCAGCGACCGGAAGTAAACAAGGACTTTCCCAGCCTGTTCTATTTTTAGACGGATTTCCAACAGCATATGTATGTAGTGTACCTGACCTACGACTCTCACCACAACGAGCGCCATCTGGAGTAGGCCAGTGGAACCAGACTAGTTTACTCGACGAGTGTGGGCTCATCGCAAGGCTCAAATTAAAGGAGCACGCCATTGGATCTCAAATGCGTTATTTGACTGCCGACGTAGAGTGAGCCACCTAGCGGCAGTAAGACGAACTACAAAAAGCATTACAAAATGTACGTAGTAAATCGGGTCAATTCGCCGACAACGTAGTTAGTCCAGGTGTAACGTTTTTCAGTGTGGCCGTTTTTCTGTGTGACTTCCATTGTTTGGAACACACTGGGAAACGGTTTCGTTTTTTCTCTGTGTGTCGAGTCGCCGCTCATTCCGTCAATCTATTGTAATGTCACACTGGCAGACGGGCCTCACTGAAAAACGTTACACCGAGTTGGAGAGTGGCGCGGTGGCGCCGGCTGTTGAGAAAAGTGGCACCGTGCTCCTTTAAAGTGTGATTTCATTCTCGGCTCTTCACGTCCGTCGCATGGGACAGTAAGCCATGGTGCCTTATACCTTGTGCCTTTACAAGGACAGGCAAAAAATGAAATGGTCCATGGACCATGTGCTCACCGGGTTGGACATAATAGTCTAATGACAGAGGGAGGTACATATCAGTGGTATGAGCAATCTCGGTCAAGTCACTCCCAGCTAGGACTTTGATGATTTTTGGGTTATGCCACCTGGCGCCACATTGTATGTTCGATCAGGCCGGAACTTCACATGCACATAAAGGTCATCTGCAGGGGACCACATAGCACATTGGAGTGCTCTGGGTCAAGTCGTTCCTGAGTTACAGCACTTTGATGATTTTCGGGTTACGCCACCTGGCGGCCATATTGGATGTCCGATCGGGCCGAAACTTCACATGGTCATAAAGGTCATCTGCAGAGGTCCACATAGCACATTGGAGCGCTTTGGGTTAAGGCGTTCCTGAGTTACAGCACTTTGATGATTTTTGGGTTACGCCACCTGGTGGCCATGTTTGAAGTCAAATCAGGCTGAAATTTGACGTGCATGTAAAGGTCATCTAGATGGAGGTAAATATCAAATTTGAGCCCTCTGCGTCAAGCCGTTCCTGAGTAATAGCACTTACTTGATTTTCAGGTTACGCCACCTGGCGGCCATACTGGATGTCCAATCGGGCCGAAACTTGGTATTTTTAAAGGTACCCCTCCAATGCATGTTTATGCAAAATATGAAGTCGCTCGGTGAAATAATAACAAACTGTGAGAGGTTCGTCACTTTTGTCGAACTTTGACCTCTGTGACCTTGAAAAGTAGGTCAAATCAAAAACTCGTTACATATGTCATGTATCCTCATTAGATACACCTATGATAAAAATTTGGAGATGATCCAGTCATTAGTTCAGGAGTTATTGCACTTTTTGTGTTTTTGGTTTTGGCCACCTGGTGGCCAAGCCAACAATCGAATCGGACCGAAACTTGGTGTCATGGGTCATTTGACCTAGGGCTATGTATGTACCAAGTTTCAGATCCATAGCCCCAGCGGTTACGAAACGTGCCCTGCTAACGGAACACGACGACGACGACGGACGACGACGGACGACGCCGGACGACGACGGACGACGGACGCTTACCCATCGTAATAGCTCACCCCGGTGAGCTAAAAACATCGAGGTGAGGAACATGAGTAGCCTGAGATGGCCGAGGGAGTTAGAAATAAAAGTGGGAAATTTTGGAATTTTGGCGAATTTTTCAATTTCTCAAACTGGGATCGAATTTTTTCCCATTTTGTGAAATTTTATTTGCATGAAAATGACATGACATTTTGTATGATTTTTCGGGCAATATGTCTCAAAATGGAAAAAAATACCCCCATTTGAGAAACTGATAAATTCGCGCAAAAGTGCAAAATTTTCCACTTCTTATTTGCCACTTTAAATTCTTACTCACTTGGCCTCTTCCGTATTCACCAGGGCCAATAATGCTATGACTTCGGCCCTGATGGAAAAATCTGATATACATACAAATGCAAATACAAAAGATGAGGTGCCGATCATCAAGAGTACAATCCCTTCAGCCAGGAAATTCTCAATATGGCTGACACGGCAGCCATTAAAAAAAGACTCAATGTGGCTGACACGGCAGCCAATAAAAGAAGACTCAATATGGCTGACACGGCAGCCATTAAAAGAAGACTCAATATGGCTGACACGGCAGCCATTAAAAGAAGACTGAATATGGCTGACACGGCAGCCATTAAAAGAAGACTCAATATGGCTGACACGGCAGCCATTAAAAGAAGACTCAATATGGCTGACACGGCAGTCATTAAAAGAAGACTCAATATGGCTGACACGGCAGCCATTAACCGAAGACTCAATATGGCTGACACGGCAGCCATTAAAAGAAGACTCAATATGGCTGACACGGCAGCCATTAAAAGAAGACTCAATATGGCTGACACGGCAGCCATTAAAAGAAGACTCAATATGGCTGACACGGCAGTCATTAAAAGAAGACTCAATATGGCTGACACGGCAGCCATTGATTAAAAGAAGACGGCTCAGTTTTGGCGCACAGGTACCTGATCCTACCAACCTGCACGCTGCAATCAGACGTGGCTTGATGGTAGGACCAGTATTGGCCGCCACTTTTGGAGGAATTCTGCCAGTGACGTCACTTGGAAATTTTATGTAATATGTAAATTTATTCAATTCTCAATACGGCTGACGTACCGGAATGCAGATAGAAGGTGACCTCCATTTGACCCAGGAAATCACCAATCACGAAGGGGTTGAAAGTAGAAAAGGTATCAACACAATTAGTTCCTATACTTATCACATGCGCTAGCACCGCCAGTCAGATTCACGAAAGCGATAGGTAGGGCAGGTGTGATAGAATGTAATGCCCCGTCTTTCTGATGTCCCCGTGCATTGTTTGTCACAGGATGAAAGATAATGATGTATCACGATTTCATTGTTTACATTCAATGTTTGTAAACATGGATGTTTACATCATGTTATTTTGGACTTTTGGGACAAATTGAATACTTTTGGAATCAACAGAATTTCTCAGGCGCGGATCCAGAGGGGGTTTTGGGGGTCGTGACCCCCCCCCCTGCTCGCCACCACCAATTGTTTTTTTTCAATAGTTTGTGACAATAAGCAAAAAAAACGCAAGAATAAAGCTTCTGTTTTGATACTGAGATGCCTGGAAATCGCATCTACGGCCGTCTAGATTTCAAAATTTTCTGGGGGGTCGCAGGTATCTTCGACGCTCGCCTGCAACGACCGACCTCGGCGGCCCTGACCCCCCTCTGCGAAAAATCCTGGATCCGCGCCTGTTTCTAGAGGGGCATGCCACCAACAAATTACTCATAAGACAAAGAAAGACTGGACATAAACAAAAACAAAAAAATGTAAATAAACAATGAATTTCGCGGCCCGCGAAAATACCCGTGATACATTATCTTTAAGGATGTTAGTCCCCCTAGAGCCCAATTCAATGATGCCGCTTAATCCGCAAATGTATTGTTGGGGGACATCACATATCGGGGGACATTAGATTCTATTACACCGGTCCTAACAGATGCAAAAGTCCGATGTAAAATTGTTATGTACGGTGACGTTGAATATCTCAGTGTCGCCATCTTTTATGGATACAATAAACAAAACTTTCCATGAAAAGGCCAAGCTTTCACCTGTTGAAAGCTTTACAAATACAAGCAGCCTATGCACAGTTATTTATTCTATTAATCCACCCAGGCGGTACTGACTTGACATACTTAGGCCTAGGTGGGCGGATTAAGCATGCGTTATAACAGGACAGTGTATACATAAATACTTCGTAAGCCTTTGTCCGGCATACTAGACTTGAGTGTTGTCATATTTTTGTGTAGGCCTATGATCAGTAGAGGAATACATGTTTCCGTAATGTCGACAACTTGCTCAGGAAGTGAAAGCAAGGATGATTAGGGATGTGTCAGCATTTCCGTCAAAGGTAAGTGCTATAGCTCCAATGGAAATACCTAGTATGTCACATTTGGTTGTTTTCGAGAAAAATGGGTTTATGTGGAATGACAACTTGGAAGAGTTTTGTTGTGGAAAACACTCCTAATTAAAAATATGTCATACAACACTCTGATTTCATGCTGAATTTGCAAAGGTAAAAACGTAGTAGGCCTAAGTCACAATTTTGATGACTTAGACGTAAAAACCGAGTAAGTGCACCACTGTCTTTCCGAGGCTTTGGCGAACATTTTGCAAACAAGTAAAAACTGTTCATTATGATGAAACAATACCTTGTAAGTACGAATTTGGCCTTAACTCATTTTTTCCAAAAATGTGACTTACTAGGTATTTCCCATTGGACGCTAGAGTGTTGAGGGTGAGATACATGTACAACCAAGGTATTGGCTGATATTCATAAAAGCTAGCAAGTGCTTTTACTTCAAGTTTTATAGTGCATTTACATTGGACCTCGCTGTGCAAATCTTAAGCAAAAGCATTTGCTAACTTTTATGAATACCAGCCATTGGCCGAGAAAGTCGGTCGGCCCTAGTGAGGTTTCGCAAATCTGACGAAAAACGAAGTACGAAATACGAATTTCTACATCATTTCCATGACGTAATGTATTTCAGGAGATGGTTAACCACAAATATCGACTGATGCAAGACGTCTTTTAGCGTATGGCGTTTGACCGATAGAGTTACGGTGTATATTAAACTTTGAAATTTATCTTTCGTTTCCACGACGACACTGACGCGCGTCGAAATTGCTGGATGTGTGCAAACTGACTGCTGATTCGTCGTCAATTTTTAAATCTCTGATATGTACCAACCCCAAAGTTCTGACATACATGTAAGCTTTCTTCTTGGCATTTTTAGCTGCTGTGAACAATATTAGAAGATCAGGAGATTTTTGCTAATTAGCATAACTACCATTGGTTAATTACCTAATTAGGACGTCGACAGGATGCACGACGATTCGGAGGAATTAATTCTTGATCAAGAATTTGATGAACATTACGAACCAACACAGAAAGGTGAGATGTAGGACAGGCAACAAGGTGTCAAAAACCTGCAAGACTGGTTCCCCGTCCAAATCAATTCGGGCTGCATCTGGTGCCGTCTCATGCCTGCAAGCCATAAAACGTTCCATCAGCAAAACGCTTGAACGATCAGCATTGTTTCTGATTAGGCCTATTAAATGCAGTGACACCATCTTGGCGTATGTGCTTGCCTCATGCAATGCATAGCCAATCAAACAAGCGTTCTACGTCACGTGGACATGAAGTAGCCAATCAGCGGAGATTTCTGGTTGGCACGTCACTGTTTTCTTTTTGTCTACCGATTTTCAGAAATCCGAGACTACGCCAAAATTCTCGGCATTGATCCCGTCAGAGAACCAGAGTTACTTTGGATCGCCAAGGAGGGCTTTACGACAGTTCTCCCAAAGGAATGGCGGGCATGGTGAGTTGAATTGTAAGCCGTAGTTTCGTATCCGCTCTTACCACGTGATCTTTCTCGACCAATAAACGTCAGTTATTCACTTCATCAGCATCAACCTGAGAAATACTGATGGAATGAGTCTTGTAAACCATTTTAATAATAATAATAATAATAATAATAATTTATTTTTAATAAAGCGATTTACATAAAAATCTCAAACCGCTGTACATACTACATTGCAGCTAATTGGTAGGATAAAATTTTTTAAAAAGATAGGTTTTAAGAGCAGCCTTAAAAGAATCGAAGACAACAGGAGACAACATTTTGCAACAGGAGCTGTCAGTCACTTGACCAATAGGTGTCACTACGGTCCAATTCAATGCCGAGCGGACACATTCATGGTTGATTGAGCACCAATCAGGAGAATTTTCTATTGTATTGGTCCGNACCAAAGAAACAACTGCCCATAGTTTTCAACAGTTGAGATGCCCATAGGGAGCCAACTCACCCATGAAAACACTCATATAGAGGCTATGCACTGACGTCATCAAATGACGTCATCAATGGGTATGACGCCACGCTGGATGGAACTGTGCAGGTAAAAACCGTCAAAAGCGCTGCGCAGTTCCATCCAACATGGCGTCACGCTGGCTGATGACGTCACTGTATGAAACGTCGACGTGTTGGCTATGTAGTCAACATGTCCTCATGAATTTTTTTGTTTGTTTTGAAGACACAGTTGCAGACGACATTTTCCCTTCAGTTTCAGCAAGAAAAAGGGTGAAATTTTCTACGTGAACCTCGTGACTGGGGTAAGGACCCTTGATGACCCTTCCGACGAACAATTCAGGGACAAAGTTCGACAGGAGAGAATGAGAATAATACGGACAAAGGCTATGGGTGGGTAGGCCTGAACTTATCCTTGACCCCTGACCTTAGTTAATATCATTATAATATCATTAACATAATGTACCGACGCGGTTGACGATAGCTGTGGCGCGAGGCAGAATCCAACATATTTGATTCGTCAGAGTAATAAATACATGTATGACCCATGCGTCGAGAATTGCCTCGCGACACAAAAATGATTCACAGCCGTCGAAAATCCCAGCACAAACAATTGATGAACGCCAGGGCGTGGGACTTTTCGTACGATTTACGGTGAAGGAAGCTATAAATCAAATATTTGCTGCACCGGCTGCAGCTACAATTAAAGGCGCAATTGCGCATGGTGGACACAATCCATAGGACGTCATACACTTCTAAAATTTGTCATTTTCAGAGAAAAGGCGCCGGCAGCCGCCACCGAAGTTGCAATATGTGGAAATGCACGTACAGAGCAATGTAAATGACCAAGGCGAAACAGTCCTCACGAAAACCGTATCGAAAGGGTACTTACACGGGTCAACAAACTACGATGTAAGTGGAGTTTTCACGCCCAAAATTGCTTCAAAATTTCACATGTGCCACTTTGATTCCGTATGGACTGCAGTCGATTTCAATGCCTAAATTTCTATAGACTTAAGTTAAAGGGTCAAAGTGAGTTCCTTCTAGTGAAAAAAATCACCATACCCCTTGTCGTATTAGGGGGCTATATTTTTCCATCAGGGCCGAGGCCAGGGGCCGGTTGCACAAAACTCATGTTAGCGCTAACATGGTGTTAGCGCTAACTTTTATGTTAGATGACGTCAAAATCCATTGTCATTTTACGTCATTTAACATGATGTTAGCGCTAACATCATGTTAGCGCTAACATGAGTTTTGTGCAACCCAGCCCAGGTAAGTATGGAAAAGAGGCGATCTCAAGCTACTCATGTTCCTCACTTGGATGGGGTCTTTTACTTGTCCTTGCAAAGGCACAAGGTACAAGACACCACGGCTTACTGTCCCATGTGACGGACTGAAGTGCCAGGGATGATTACTCCCATAGTCAGGTCCCCGGATACGAACCCGGGACCTGCCGCTTGCTAAGCGGACATGAAATTCAGTAAGCTATCAACCCCACCCATGATTTCCACACTCGACGCATAGGCCCTGGATTTTCTCGTTTCCCTGTTCATAAAATTTGATATTTTAGTATCAGACTGCAATAGCCCAGGGTCCATCCACCGCTCCCCGTGACGAGCCTACCCTGACCTCAACGTCGGGTTACAAAACGGCTCCGAACACAAGCAGACGAGAGCTGGAGAAGCCAACGGTGAAAAGGTGTGGTTCAGGGAAAAAAGATGGCGCGGCATACGTGCAGCTGGATTCTGTGCGGAGTGCAGCCGACGCAGACGATCATACGACAATAGAGCCAGCAGATGACGAGGTGAAGCCTTTTTTGATCTCATTTTGTTGGGGAAATTTCCCTACAGTTGTGAACTTTTTAGTGACGAGACAGAAGCTAAGAGAATAGGTATTCCGCCAAAAATCTGATCCTAGAGCAGATACATGACTGTATTTGTCCCCGATCTAGCAAGAAAAAGGCGCAAGGCCAAGCGAGGAAAGGCTAAATGACCTTACATTATTATGGGTCATAAATAAAAGACTATCAAATGCTTTTACTTCAGATATGTGCAGCATTGCCTAGTGCATTTGTATTGCAAAATTCAAATAAAAGCATTTACTAGTCTTTATTCATATGGCCCAACTGAACTGTACGTCTCTGTAGGTTGACGATGGTAGTGGACAGCAGTGATAATAGTTGAGTAAACTGATGACCAATGATGATCAGTTGTGACAAGCGCCTTCTTTGGCTGAAGCGGGTCACATTTGTAGATACACTCATCTCGCAGTGTTTTGTTTCGCTCCGCACCTACGCTTCACAAACCACTGCTTCGAATGACCGGTATTCTGCCGATTTACCGCCAGATGGCACCACTACTGTTCCCGCTGCCACGCTGGATATGAGGTCGATCAATGAGAATTGCGTTCCGTGCCAGACCCTCGGTCTAACGACCTCGGAGTATGACCGAGGGGCTGGTTGCGCGAGACTAGTAGTTCTACGACTTGCTAGTCATTTTCATCAGGTTTTCCTGAAATAATTCATGATGATCGACGTTGAAGATGAGGTTCATTTTATTCCAAAGTGTCCTAGTCAGAAAATAAATATTATTGATCAGATCCAATAAATTATCTGTAAAAATCATGGTGTCATTTAAAATTACCTATACTACAGATAGTTTACAGGATGGTGTCGATTTGCCCGAGTGGTTACAATACATGTCATGGTTAACTCGACAATTATGGATTGTGTTCTCAGACAGACTCCAGCCCGCTGTTATGGTCTTAGGTACAATAATGAATATCATGACGATAGTAGTACTCACAGTCGGAAAAGTTGGTAATATATCCACACGTATCCTTCTCGTCACCCTAAGCCTGACTGACACAATAGTTATTTATAACTACACTTACTTATTGGCTATCCTTGTCCGTCTATTTCACTACATACCACCTCCATCTACTAGTGCGTGCCAGTGGTTATATTTTGGGGGCACGTTCACCACATATTTTTCGCATTGGAACGTGTTGTTGATTTCAATCGAAAGATGGATTTGTGTGTTTTTTCCTCTGAAAGCGAAAACAATATGCACCAAGAAATGGACATCAGTTTCCTTGCTATCAACTGCGCTCATTTTATTTTCAGTCACTTGGCCAATGTTAGGTCATTATTCCAATTACATGTATAATAGCTGTATTTTGATAGACGAATTATATGACTACCAAAACATTGAAATGGTTGTACTGAATCCCTTAATTTCTGTTGCCGTACCGTTCATAGGGATAATTCTTTGCAATCTTGCCATTATCTACAAGACACGTCAGGGTCTTTCGAAGCAGAGAAGGGCCCAAGACAGCCGCCATGATTCAAGAATGAGCAATATGACCCGGATGTTGTTGGCAGTCAGTTTTGCCTTTATACTGCTGACGCTTCCAAAAGCATCTGCGCAAGCATTTTTTAGATTATGGTACTTGATCTCCCCCGAAGATTATACGTGGGCTGGTCGTATTTTTTACGTCACAGTTCCAATTTTCGAACACCTTTCCCTCCTTAACCACTGCAGTAATTTTATTCTCTATTGCATCACGGGAACTCAGTTCAGACGAGAATTCTTGAGGCTCATTGGATGTGGGGTTTATTGGCAGGGTAAAAAAAGGGAAACTCTGTCTGCACCCCTT
>NMRB01001143.1:73073-88338 GCA_002633025.1 Notospermus geniculatus | reverse complement strand
ACACCTTTCCCTCCTTAACCACTGCAGTAATTTTATTCTCTATTGCATCACGGGAACTCAGTTCAGACGAGAATTCTTGAGGCTCATTGGATGTGGGGTTTATTGGCAGGGTAAAAAAAGGGAAACTCTGTCTGCACCCCTTCCTGCCTCGAGGAGATAATAAGTCGAGGGAGCAGATCCGACATCACGTGACCTAAGGGTGTGACTGTAGGTCCGCAATATCGTATCGCTTTTGTCAATTTACAACACGACCGGAACTGCCGGGAACACCATTTCCGGTTATTTCAAGACGAGGATTCAGCGACCGGAAGTAAACAAGGACTTTCCCAGCCTGTTCTATTTTTAGACGGATTTCCAACAGCATATGTATGTAGTGTACCTGACCTACGACTCTCACCACAACGAGCGCCATCTGGAGTAGGCCAGTGGAACCAGACTAGTTTACTCGACGAGTGTGGGCTCATCGCAAGGCTCAAATTAAAGGAGCACGCCATTGGATCTCAAATGCGTTATTTGACTGCCGACGTAGAGTGAGCCACCTAGCGGCAGTAAGACGAACTACAAAAAGCATTACAAAATGTACGTAGTAAATCGGGTCAATTCGCCGACAACGTAGTTAGTCCAGGTGTAACGTTTTTCAGTGTGGCCGTTTTTCTGTGTGACTTCCATTGTTTGGAACACACTGGGAAACGGATTCGCTGTTTCTCTGTGTGTCGTTCATTGTCAAGTCGCCGCTCATTCCGTCAATCTATTGTAATGTCACACTGGCAGACGGGCCTCACTGAAAAACGTTACACCGGGTTGGAGAGTGCCGCGGTGGCGCCGGCTGTTGAGAAAAGTGGCACCGTGCTCCTTTAAAGTGGCATTTTATTCTCGGCTCTTCACGTCCGTCGCATGGGACAGTAAGCCATGGTGCCTTATAACTTGTGCCTTTGCAAGGACAGGCAAAAAAACATCGAGGTGGGATATTTTGGAATTTTGGCGAATTTTTCAATTTCTCAAACTGGGATCGAATTTTTTCCCATTTTGTGAAATTTTATTTGAATGTAAATGACATGACATTTTGTCTGATTTTTCGGGTAATATGTCTCAAAATGGAAAAAAAAATACCCCCATTTGAGAAACTGATAAATTCGCGCAAAAGTGCAAAATTTCCCACTTCTTATTTTCCACTTTCAATTCTTACTCACTTGGCCTCTTCCGTATTCACCAGGGCCAATAATGGTATGACTTCGGCCCTGATGGAAAAATCTGATATACATACAAATGCAAATACAAAAGATGAGGTGCAGATCATCGAGAGTACAATCCCTTCAGCCAGGAAATCCTCAATATGGCTGACACGGCAGCCATTAAAAGAAGACTCAATATGGCTGACACGGCAGCCATTAACCGAAGACTCAATATGGCTGACACGGCAGCCATTAAAAGAAGACTCAATATGGCTGACACGGCAGCCATTAAAAGAAGACTCAAGATGGCTGACACGGCAGCCATTAAAAGAAGACTCAATATGGCTGACACGGCAGCCATTAAAAGAAACTCAATATGGCTGACACGGCAACCATTGATTAAAAGAAGACGGCTCAGTTTTGGCGTACAGGTACCTGATCCTACCAACCTGCACGCTGCAATCAGACGTGGCTTGATGGTAGGACCAGTATTGGCCGCCACTTTTGGAGGAATTCTGCCAGTGACGTCACTTGGAAATTTTATGTAAATTATGTAAATTTATTCAATTCTCAATACGGCTGACGTACCGGAATGCAGATAGAAGGTGACCTACATTTGACCCAGGAAATCCACCAATCACGAAGGTTGAAAGTAGAAAAGGTATCAACACAATTAGTTCCTATACTTATCACATGCGCTAGCACCGGCCAATCAGATTCACGACGGAAAGCGATAGGCAGGGCAGGTGTGATAGAATGTAATGCACCGGTCTTTCTGATGTCCCCGTGCATTGTTTGTCACAGGATGAAAGATAATGTATCACGATTTCATTGTTTACATTCAATGTTTGTAAACATGGATGTTTACATTATGTTATTTTTGACTTTTGGGACATGCCAACCCACCAAAATGAATACTTTTGGAATCAACAGAATTTCTAGAGGGGCATGCCACCAACAAATTACTCATAAGACAAAGAAAGACTGGACATAAACAAAAACAAAAAAATGTAAATAAACAATGAATTTCGCGGCCCGCGAAAATACCCGTGATACATTGTCTTTAAGGATGTACGTCTCTCTTAATCCGCACATGTATTGTTGGGGGACATCACATACGGGGGACATTAGGGTCTATTTCACCGGTCCTAACACATGCAAAAGTCCGATGTAAAATTGTTATGTACGGTGACGTTGAATATCTCAGTGTCGCCATCTTTTATGGATACAATAAACAAAACTTTCCATGAAAAGGCCAAGCTTTCACCTGTTGAAAGCTTTACAAATACAAGCAGCCTATGCACAGTTATTTATTCTATTAATCCACCCAGGCGGTACTGACTTGACATACTTAGGCCTAGGTGGACGTCACGGATTAAGCATGCGTTATAACAGGACAGTGTATACATAAATACTTCGTAAGCCTTTGTCCGGCATACAAGACTTGAGTGTTGTCATATTTTGTGTATGATCAGTAGAGGAATACATGTTTCCGTAATGTCGACAACTTGCTCTGGAAGCGAAAGCAAGGGTGATTAGCGATGTGTCAGGATTTCCGTCAAAAGTAAGTGTTGAGGCTGAGATAAGACCAAGGTATTGGCCGAGAAGGGAAGAGAGTCAGGAGTGAGGTTTCGCAAATCTGACGAAACACGAGTACGAAATACGAAACTTTAAATTAGACTTCATTTCCATGACGTAATGTTGTATTTCGGGATGGTTGCCACCAGAAATGTCCCTGCCGCGTCGGAACTGCTAGACGTGTGCAAAATGACTATTCGTCGTCAGTTGAAATCTCTGATATGTACCAACCCCGGGAGTTTTGACATAAGCGTTCTTGTTCGCATTTTTAGCTGCTGTGAACAATATTAGAAGATCAAGAGATTTTTGCTAATTAGCATAACTACCATCGGTTACATGTAATTACATAATTAGGACGTCGACAGAATGCACGACGATTCGGAGGAGTTAATTCTTGATCAAGAATTTGATGAGCATTACGAACCAACACAGAAAGGTAAGATGTAATGCCGGGTACCAAAGTTCTCAAGACTGGTACCATGTCCAACTCAATTGTGGCCTCCCATGCCTGCAACGTCAGCATTTGTTGTTTCGGATTATTTTATGCAGCGATGCCATTTGTTGCTTGCCTAGCCAATCAAACAAGCGTTCTACGTCACGTGACATAAAGTAGCCAATCAGCGTAGATTTCTGGTTGGCACGTGACTGTTTTCTTTTTGTCTACCGATTTTCAGAAGTCCGAGACTACGCCAAAATTCTCGGCATCGACCCCGTCAGAGAACCAGAGTTACTTTGGATAGCCAAGGAAGGCTTTACGACAGTTCTCCCAAAGGAATGGCGGGCATGGTAAGATGAATTCTTAGCCGTAGTTTCGTATCCGCTCTTATCACGTGATCTTTCTCGACCAATAAACGTCAGGTATTCACTTCATCAGCATCAAGCTAAGAAATACATGTACTGATGGAATGAGTCTATGAGAACCACGTTGCAACAGGAGCTGTCAGTCAGTTGACCAATAGGTGTCACTACGGTCCAATTCAATGCCGAGCGGACCCATGGTTGATTGAGCACCAATCAGGAGAATTTTCTATTGTATTTTTCCGTTAAAACTTTGCTGCCATCTTTTGGCGATAAGCGCGGCTGACTTCACCTATGGGGATCCTAGCTACGATAGAGGGCAGCACACCGAAACCAGGCGCCGTATGCACAAAACATCTTAAGTGTAAAATTTCCCTTAAACTATTGTTTGGAACAATACTTTAAGGGAAGTTTTACACTTAAGATGTTTTATGCATACGGCCCCTGGTCCTATACAATGGACGCCTCTTGTATGGGAAATTGATCATGACCGGGATGTCAGTTTCATTTCAATAGTTTTAACCACTAGTGACACCTATTGAGGCAGTGAGCTAGGGTCCCCATTGGTTAAAACAGAAGACGACGGACATTTGCAATATGAATCGTCGACGTGTTGGCTATGTAGTCAACATGTCCACATGAATTTTTTTGTTTGTTTTGAAGACACAGTTGCAGACGACATTTTCCCTTCAGTTTCAGCAAGAAAAAGGGTGAAATTTTCTACGTGAACCTCGTGACTGGTGTAAGGACCCTCGATGACCCTTGCGACGAACAATTCAGGGACAAAGTTCGACAGGAAAGGATGAGAATAATAAGGACAAAGGCTATGGGTGGGTACGCCTGAATTTGTCCTTGACCCCTGACCTTAGTTAATATCATTATAATATCATTAACATAATGTACCGACGCGGTTGACGATAGCTGTGGCGCGAGGCAGAATCCAACATATTTGATTCATCAGAATAATAAATATGACTCATGCGTCGAGAATTGCCTCGCGACACAAAAATGATTCACAGCCGTCGAAAATCCCAGCACAAACAATTGATGAACGCCAGGGCGTGGGACTTTTCGTACGATTTACGGTGAAGGAAGCTATAAATCAAATATTTGCTGCACCGGCTGAAGCTAAAATTAAAGGCGCAATTGCGCATGGTGGACACAATCCATAGGACGTCATACACTTCTAAAATTTGTCATTTTTCAGAGAAAAGGCGCCGGCAGCCGCCACCGAAGTTACAATATGTGGAAATGCACGTACAGAGCAATGTAAATGACCAAGGGGAAACAGTCCTCACCAAAACCGTATCGAAAGGGTACTTAGACGGGTCAACAAACTACGATGTAAGTGGAGTTTTCACGCCCAAAATGTCTTGCTTCAAAATTTCACATTATTGGCCCTGCTACGAAAGAGGCCATCTCAAGCTACTCATGTTCCTAAGATATCAACCCCACCCATGATTTCCACATTCGACGCAAAGGCCCTGGATTTTCTCGTTTCCCTGTTCATAAAATTTGATATTTTAGTATCAGACTGCAATAGGCCAGGGTCCATCCACCGCTCCCCGTGACGAGCCTACCCTGACCTCAACGTCGGGTTACAAAACGGCTCCGAACACAAGCAGACGAGAGCTGGAGAAGCCAACGGTGAAAAGGTCTGGTTCAGGGAAAAAAGATGGCGCGGCATACGTGCAGCTGGATTCTGTGCGGAGTGCAGCCGACGCAGACGATCATACGACAATAGAGCCAGCAGATGACGAGGTGAAGCCTTGTTTTGATCTCATTTTGTTGGGGAAATTTCCCTACAGTTGTGAACTTTTTAGTGACGAGACAGAAGCTAAGAGAATAGGTATTCCGCCAAAAATCTTATCCTAGAACATTTAATCAGATACATGACTGTATTTGTCCCCGATCTAGCAAGAAAAAGGCGCAAGGCCAAGCGAGGAAAGGCTAAATGGCCTTACATTACAATGGGTCATAAATAAAGACTATCAAATGCTTTTACTTCAGATATGTACAGCATTGCCTAAGTGCATTTGTATTGCAAAATTCAAAGAAAAGCATTTACTAGTCTTTATTCATATGACCCAACTGAACTGTACGTCTCTGCAGGTTGACGATGGTAGTGGACAGCAGTGATAATAGTTGAGTAAACTGATGACCAATGATGATCAGTTGTGACAAGCGCCTTCTTTGGCTGAAGCGGGTCACATTTGTAGATACACTCATCTCGCAGTGTTTTGTTTCGCTCCATACCTACGCTTCACAAACCACTGCTTCGAATGACCGGTATTCTGCCGATTTACCGCCAGATGGCACCACTACTGTTCCCGCTGCCACGCTGGAGAAAGTGTTTTAGGATTTTGCTCAGTTGCAGCCTGATGGCGGGCGCTGATTGGTTGGACCGTAGTGGTGCCATCTGGCGGTAAATCGGCAGAATATCGGCCATTCGAAGCAGTGCTTTGTGAAGCGTAGGTACGGAGCGAAACAAAACACTGCGAGAGGAGTGTAATTTGTAGATGGCACATTCCGGATTGGTACTAAAACATTGATACCAACATGCTCATCCAGTGATGCTACATATGACCAGTACTGTAGATAGATGTACACTTGTTTCTCTTTCCAGACTCACGTTAGCTACCTCACACGAACTCTAACAAGACAAACGAAAGGCGACGAACGAATTATATGGAAAAGGGGCATTGTGTTAGGGAAAGGGGCATGTAGTAAGGTCTGGAAAGGACTTACGAGTACAGGGGAACTTGTCGCAGTGAAACAAATAGACTTAGTGGAGGGAAGTAAGGAGGAGTTATATTCACAATGTAGGGATATTATCAAAGAAGTTGAGATACTGCGGACCTTAGAACACCCCAACATTGTGAGGTAAGTATCTATGCAGTTCTTGTAACGTTTGAGCTTCCTAAAGATGTCGCAGCGGAATCGAACTCGGATCTCCCGCGTGCAAGGCAGTATTCTTCCATTGAGCCAAACGTATGGACGTTAGGCTCAAGGGCCTCACCTCCTGAATCTACCACATTCCTCCCCATCTTATCCTTGAGATGCTTCACCCGTTACGACTTCCGGTAGCTATCATATCTGATCAGACTCCCTCTGTTCAGAGTGATCTATGCATTAAAGGTGCTCTAGTTCGAATTGTAAACATTTGTTTATTTACATGGTTGATTATAATAGTTATTTTTCCTCGGACAGGTGGCAGCACCGTGTATACCAAAACATTAATGTTATCTATTTTTGTATCTATCTTGATAAATATTCTTGTAACTGAAATATATTCATGATTTTACGCTCAAAAACAAACAAAAAGTTGTGAAAGGCGAGATTTAATTCGATTTTATCTGATTTGTTAGTACCAGAAGTTGACAATAGGTGGCACACCTTAATGTTTACAATTCGAACTAGAGCACCTTTAAACATGCCCCGACTTCTACTCATTTCCAGATTTCTCGGTGCTAGTCTTGAAAACGAGGCCCATGTCTCCATATTCATGGAGTTCGCCCCTGGTGGGTCCATACAGAATCTTGTCGCAACGTTCGGGCCGCTGGAGGAACAGGTCATTGCTAAATATACCAGACAAATCGCCGAAGGAATCAGATATATACACCACAGAGGCGTTGTTCATAGGTAAGACCCTCATTAAAGCGCCACTGCATTGGGTTTTCTATCTCGTGGCGGCGGACGTAACCTTTGACCTTTAGGCAACCTCGTTCATACATGCTCGACAAGATTGTTCAAATCTATCTGTTGAATGATCTAAGTTACCAATTAGGCATTGAGACTGTTGCCACACTTAAAAGAATGACTTGAAGCATGGTACCTTTACTTGATGAAGGGTTAGGCACGCTAGACAGAGCGTTGAACTTCTAGTCAAGTGATGAAAAGGATGGCGGCCATTTTTGTCAGGTTTCGACATAGTATCAGTCTAGCCTAGGTGTTATCACTGGCTGTGTATGGGTTGGACAAGACACCAGTCTTATCAGGTTGGTTCCCGATTCCACCACCAGGGGAGGGATACTGAGGCATACCTCACACATACAGTGGCACTTTAACACAAGTTCTTCTCTCGCAATTAGTTGCAGAGCAGTGAAAACCTCATTCTGATTTCCGTCGTTTTAGAATCTGGTTCATTGTTAGTACAAGTTGAGAATATGTATCTTACAACTTTCTCTTCCTGTCTATATTCCCCAGGGACGTAAAGGGTCAAAATATCGTCGTGACGAACGAAGGGGTCATCAAGCTGGTAGACTTTGGATGCGCCAAAAGGCACGCCCTTACAATAACCCCCACGTTTTCCTTAAAACCCTCGGTTTTTAAATCGGTTGTGGGAACGCCACACTGGATGGCTCCAGAAGTCGTGACGGAGTCAGGCCATGGGAAAAAGTCTGATATTTGGTGCGTATACAGTCTGGGTCATATGTAGTTCACTCTGCCGTGTATACTCGTGTGTGCGTTTTGATAATTTGCAAGGCTCACGTTGGTTGTTTGTTTGTTTAATGTTTGTTTGTTGTGCAGGCGGGAGACCGGATCCATATCCATCTCCGCCACTTGCCCTTCATCTTGCCTCTCCTAAGCTCAGCAAAGGCAGGCCTCTGACCCTTCGTTCGGGAGAGGGCACTATTTCCCTACCATCCGGTAAAAACAATGCTTGGCGAAGGGGGTGCTGGCATCCACACCGTTATTTAACTCCACAATAGTCGTGGCGCCATCTAGGCCTATATTGTGGTCACGTGACCAGCCGCACACCAAGGTGTGTCGTGATTGATTGATCTATAATTTCAGGAGTATCGGTTGCACGGTATTTGAGATGGCCACCGGACAACCTCCCTGGTGAGTAGTCATTTTACGGCTTACTATTATCGCCGGAACGGGGCGCAACGGAACGAAATGAAACAAAGAAATCAGTAGGGAGCACTCGTTATTTGTGAACCCAAATTAAGTAAATTTGTAGTTTGCCTGCTAGTAGATTTAGTTCATCAATTTTTTCAGCCCTTATGCGGCCACAGACCGACAACGACGACGACGACAACGATCAGCCCTTCAAATGACATTGACTGATTTGTATATTTTTGCAGGGCAGACATGGAACCCATAGCCGCCATCTTTGCAATCGGAAGTGGTCGGAAAATTCCGGAGCTTCCCGACACCATGAGCGACGCGGCGCGGGATTTTACAAAGAATTGTATGACCAGGTAAACATGACCGGCGAGTTAGGCCGTGCCGTAGCCTATATATTGTAGCTGCAAGGGGTTCAATGCATGAATTTACTCTAACCTACAATGCAATCTCTGTTGAGTTTTGGCCCTTGACGGTCATTTCAACAGCCTGCGACATGTAGGGCCGATTTCACAAAGGGTGTTTAAGACTTAGACGCGTGTAACTTCAATAAATGCACGCACTTCCACCATAACACCCTTTGTGAAATCGGCCCCAAGTGTTTATCGTAGGCTATCATATTTTTTTCTGATATTATTAGTATTAAAGGTGCTCTAGTTCGAATTGTAAACATTACGGTTTGTTTATTTACATGGTTGATTATAATAGTTATTTTCCTCGGACAGGTGGCAGCACCGTGTATACCAAAACATTAATGTTATCTATTTTTATATCTATCTTGATAAATATTCTTGTAACTGAAATATATTTATGATTTTACGCTCAAAAATAAACAAAAAGTTGTGAAAGGCGAGATTTAATTCGATTTTATCTGATTTGTTAGTACCAGAAGTTGACAATAGGTGGCACACCGTAATGTTTACAATTCGAACTAGAGCACCTTTAAGATAATTTTATTTTCAGGAATCCCAGCGAGAGACCGTCTGCGAAAGAACTACTGAACTACGCCTTCATCCGTAATGTCGATGTTAAGAAATTAATACGCGGGACTACTTACGTTAAGACAACGGAGAGCCAGGCGTGACGGTGACGTCATCTGTAAAACAAAAAAAAACCAAAACATTTTGTTACTTGGAAAATTAACGGAATTTTAGTGTATTTTGTATTTGTATTCGTATGTTTCTATCAGGGTCGAAACCAAGGCATTATTGGCCCTGGTAAATGTGGAATAGGCCATCTCAAGCTACTCATGTTCCTCACTTGGATGGGGTCTTTTATTTGCTCTTGCAAAGGCACAAGGTACAAGGCAGCACGGCTTACTGTCCCATGCGACGGACTGGACAGCCAGCTAGATTCACTCAGATGGACCTACACTTCATTCCACATCCGAGTGGCGGGAGGTTTTCAACCGATATCTCCGCACGACTGGGTCAAATTTGACATACCATACATCAATCGACTTGTCTTTCTTGTCGGTATCTTTCTGCTATCTTCATTTTTCGCGTAAGGCCGACATAACGGATCCCTTTCTCAAAACCCTTCATTTCGCCATGGTGTTCAGTGCAGTTTACACGTGCGCGATGCATTGCGTCATTTCAAAATGGCCGCCAATTTGGCCGTAAACACGAACTGTGATTGGTGAAAGAACTTTTTTCTGTCACGTTTTTTGGGAAAATGACTGTAGCGGCAGGAAAGATGAATCGATTGACGTATGTTCCGTCAAATTTGAGCCAGCCGTTGCGGAGCTATCGTTCATAAACCTCGCGCCACTCGAAAGTGGAATGGAGAGTAGGTCAGATGGCGTAAGAAAGGTCTAGCAAGGAGCTGCTTTTTGACCTTAAATTGATCCAGATGGCCCCAGACTAGATGCAGTTACAAGGTCACGCAAGGAGTCACTCTTCGCCCCCAGAGTGATCTAGATAGGCTAAACGCAAGACGCTGTAAAATCACCCCTTCATCTGTAAGAAAAAAGCCGATTTCCATACGCAAATAAATCCTTTACTCCAATTATTATTCATAAGTCGGTAATATTGACTTTTGCAGACCTCCAAATCGGTTTTGAGCTGTGAACCAAATTATCAATTTGCAATGCAAACACGTCACGGCTTCTTACAGGAATGTGATTTGGTGTAATGAGGATGCTGATCAGCTTTTGAAAAAGGCAACACCCCTTGAGTCGGTCGACAAGCAGTGTTCCCCATACCAAATAATGATGCATAACTAAGGATACGGGGAAAAAATAGTTGTTTCTCACTGGTATTTNACAGACAGACAGACAGACAGACAGACAGACAGACAGACAGACAGACAGACAGACAGACAGACAGACGTTTTAATGCTTTCTTACACAATGTCATTTGTGCCCATGGCCCGCTTGACCAGCTCAGCGTGCCAGCGGCCATTGAATGGTGGTATTAAGCTTCTGACGTCATACATGTATGGTGAGAATTTTTAGACCGTCATTTTGTTGGAAAGGTCCACACGGTCGCGAACGGGGCCTAGGAATCACGTTCTGGCTGGCCATCAAAAAATGGGAACGTAACACCGAGCTCCACACATTTCCAACCACCGTGCATTCTCGGAATCAGTTGCTCGTCTCCAGCATCCCGGGGGACATCCATAATTTGATATGCCACCCATCAGCGACAAAATCAGGGAGAAAATCCGTGCTCGCGTTGGTTAATCGACATTTAGGCGCGGTATCGATTTCTGTGATTTGATGAAAACACGCGACCAGCGCCTAACTTTATTTTGTAGCTCATAACGAGGAGATTTTGAGTTGTATACATGTATGCAGCCACGGTGCACAGAGAAATTTTCTGCCGACCGATATTTTACTTCCGGTATCACGATGCCATTCGTAACACTTCGGGTCTTTCCGTCATTCTTCGGTAAAGAAATCTGGCACAGATCATTTTGAGGTCCAAGTTCAGAATGTTACGATGCAAGCAACTGGCTTCTGTAAAATACGAACTCAACTGAAACACAGACAAACGGACCACCGAACGTTGATTCATATCAGCTTGAATGATATAAGTGCTGGAAGTCGATGAATAGAATGATACTGATTCATCGTTTCGGCCAGAAGACAAAAAATCCACTTCTACACCCACCCGCAATGATGTCGTCTGCGCCGCTGGTGCGACCTTGACCTTCTGGGATCAATAATCTCGGATTTGTTTATATAGATTTTCGATAGCATGTAAACACCCAGTGATATTTGAGAGATTTATTTAATAGTACGTTGTTCATTCATGTATTTTCATTGAATTTTCTTTTTGTAATTGACGCAATCTATTAAACGAAACGAGCGATGACTCATCGCTAATGACGTCATTCATCGGGGATACCCCTGGTCAAATCCAGGTATTCCCCCGTCATAATGTGTCTTGTTTACAGTTGTTTAGAAAATGACGTCATTCCATTTGTACCAGGGATTCCCCTACGTCGAATGCACGTATCAATATCACCAGAAATATCCCGTGATATGATTAAAACTTTGTTTTGTTTATGGTTGTTTAGAAAATGACGTCATTATTTCTTGCGCGAGGGAATTCCCCATTGATTTCCAATGAGGGTATCCCTTGATAATCAAAATTAAAGAACTCATTCTACCTCAAGTAAATAACCAAAGGTCTAACGAGGCCTAGGAATTTTAAAGAATGAGTCACTCAACTAATCATGAATTGAATATCAAAAAATATTTTTAACACACACGTCAATATCTACAAAAGTGTTAAAATATTACAATCATCATACCAATTTATTAGTACCTAAATGACACAAACTGGATGACGGTTTCATTTATGGTTCATTTTGTGCATGGTGACATCATTCTTAAAGGGACCCTACATGCAGGTAGCTATTAGGCTCATATCAGTGTGGTCACTTCATCATAGGTGGCGCTAGGAACTGACAACCGACAGATTTGGGCTCAAATGTTGATGTTTAGTGTATGTTACTTGCAATACATGTCAGAGTTACATGTTGCAGTACATGTCAGAGATTCTCATGCCAACTGATCGGTGTAATGTGCGATTTAAAATGCGATTGTGATTTAAAATGCCTTTAGGACCCCTTTAAAAAATCGCCCTCGGCAGCAATATTGAACCCTTTGCCTTGCCAGGACCCCCCTCGGCAGCAATATTGAACCCTTTGTCAGGATCCCCCCTCGGCAGCAATATTGAACCCTTTGTCAGGACCCCCTCGGCAGCAATATTGAACCCTTTGTCAGGATCCCCCCTCGAATCAAAGTCCGGATTTATAGTTCAACGAGAAATTATGGTATATGGCAATATGCGTGGACAATGACTGGCCACGACGTCATGTGGGAGAAATGGTAGTAGTAAGTACCCAGGGGCAAAGGGCAAAAATGAGCCACCAGCCCTGTTGTAAAAAGCCACCCCCTGGTAATGTGTTCAGGGGACCCCCCTGAGTCGCGCTAGGGTGGGTGGCCTTTGACATTTTTTGCAAGTCGCCAAAAAATTGACTTTGAAGTTCACGACACTGACTTTATCATTGGACCCAAGAAGTGAGCTTTGTACAGGAGAATGGGACACGATGTACAGGTAACTTATGAACGGTTGGATTTACACCCTATAAATGTATTACCAACAGATAGAAACATGGTGCCTCTTAATCAAATAGGCTAGGTTTTTTGTAGTTTTTAACCAGTTAGGTAATTGGAAATGGCGTTTTTATGTATAGGCCATCTTTGTTGGAAAGGTCTATTGCAACTTGATATTTGTATTTATAGGACACCATTCCTTCCACACCTGCACCAAGGGATTATTTCTCCTACCACACCGGTTATGTTTCCTCGCCTGTTATTTCAGCTCGCGTGACCTTTCAAGGTCATAATGGCTGCCGTGCCAGGCGGAAATCCCCCACTCCGATACAATGTGTCAAATCTGACAGCCACGTCGTTCAAATCGCAAATAATCTGACATTACCATAATATACCGGCTGTTGAGGCCGCTGAGGTCGATCGAAGCGGCCACCCAATTTTGCCGTGAGCGAAGAATGGCTTCTTATGAGAGACAAGCAAGCAGATGCACAAAAACCACGGTAAAGAACTCCGTCAAATTCAAACTGTGAATAAATCATTTCTAGGAGGAAATTGAACCTCTTGGCTAGAAACCCACGAGGTTTACAATTAAAGTCTACGATCTTTTTGTCGGCAGCCGCCGCCACCGGCGGTGATTGCATCATTCTCCAAAACCGTAGTTCTGCCTTTCGCCCCAGTGTTGGAGAATGTACGATTACAATAAGAGCTGTCAGTGAGATGACCAATAGGAGCAGTCACCTGCGCGTATTGCCAAAAGATGGCAGCAAAGTTCTAGCGGACCAATGTACAGGAAAATCTACGTGGTCGCTGCTCGATCAAGAATGAATGGGTCCGCTAAAAGCATTGAATTGGGTCGTAGTGACACCTATTGGTCAACTCACTGACAGCTCTTATAGGTGTCACTACGGCCCAATTCAATGCATAGCGGACCCATTCATTCTTGATCGAGCACCAATCACGTGGATTTTCCTGTGTGTTGGTCCGCTAGAATTTTTGCTGCCATCCTTTGGCAATAGCGCGGCTGACTGCTCCTATACAACGCATATAGCCCCGGAATGTGAGTTACTCTACATGGGGCGAGGTTGCTAAGCGGCAGTTATACACATTGTCAATAGAGGTCTCCCTTAATGCGGGTATGTTTAGCGCAGGATAGGGAAGGAATACGGTGTCCCTTGGTTTGCAAAATAATGTACATAAGAATACACGGGAGTGCATAATATGACTCAGCAAAATTTGCCCAGAAGCAAATGCGCATGCGTAGGTCGGCATCTAAAAAAAGCGAACGCCCACTCAAAAAAACCGGTAGTAGGCCTACAAGTAAAGTCTTGTCTCCGAATTTCGCTAGGAATTCGGAGACGACTACTTGTATACTATTGTGTGTCGTTTTTTGTGCTCTATGTTTGATACCCACTGAAAAAACCATGGCAAATACAATTTGCAGACAGTGGAGTGGACGCCTTGGCAGATTTGACCTCCAGAAGCTAATGCGCATGCGCAAGTTCCTATGCAATGCAATTCCATACCACGAAAAAGATACGTATCCGAAATTTTTTTAAAAACCCGAAGAATTTTTCTTTGGCCAGTTTGAATAATGTGCCTTATCCGCTTTTTACTGAAGACAACTTATCAATATTTATGCTTGATTTGGTGGATTTGGTTCGGGTAACAGCTCAATTATGCTAGTCATATAATCAATATCTAACCAGGATCCACCGCTTCAAACTGGTCAGTCAACAGAGCGCATCAATGGAGGTTTTAATTAAGTGATTAACAGTATGGTTATGCTTTTAATGCGACTACAGTGGCTACATTGGATGGTCTATCATAATTCTTTAATAGAAAGGTTGCAAAGCTTTCCGACTCCGACTCCGGCTTCAACTACCAGAATGAATTGCAGTCCGCTGTAGACACCCTTGATAAAAACGATTTGGTAGACGTTTGCAAATCGTAAAATGCCATCTTTGTGGTAGAATAATTTTGACTCGCAAATATTATAGTCGTGTTTCAAGTCGTAACGACTAGGATTACGACTTCAATATTCGTTATTTATCCGCACTTCCGATTTATAAACCCAAATTTTTCTGCCTTCAATTTATGGTGTTTGACGAATTGAAAACTTCTATCAAATCGTTTTTATCAAGGATGTCCATAGCGGACTGCAATTCATTCTCGTAGCTGAAGTCGGAGTCGGAAAGCTGCGCAACCTCTCCAGTACCGTACTGATTACTTCAAGAGTACATTATAAGCGCGAACTCAGAGTATTCTACACCCTTCAGGGACGTAGCCAGCTTTTATGGCC
>NMRB01001143.1:38453-68161 GCA_002633025.1 Notospermus geniculatus | reverse complement strand
CACAGAATTCTGTGTGTCTGACGTCACAGAGGATTGACTGGTTCCCGGTTCCAACATACCGTGAGCTATGTTGGGATCGCGAGCCAGTCTATCCTCTGTGACGTCAGACACACAGAATGCTGTGTGTGAGGTCAAGGTCAAACGAGGCCGATACCGAACCCTTTTGGCCCTAGCGGTGGGTTCGGGAACCAAACTACCCAAAATTGTGTAAAAAGGGTTGGGTCGGGAGGAGACTAGATTTCGCACAAAGGGGCGTTGAAACAGGAAAGGTAATTTTGCGAACAGGTCGTGCCAGTCAAAGGTATCTGAATAGAGAATCAAACGCCGCCATCTTGAATCTATTACCATCCTCACATCGGGAATTTATTGCCTACTAAGAGCATATTGCACAACTGCTGTGGCTTTGCTGCCTTCGAATAGCATTTAGAACATGGTCAACTGCTAATCTCGGCTTATCTAGGGATGTAATCCGATAAAATACGAAATTTGTAATTTTGAAATTGTGAATTTCGTGGGCCGCGAAATTATTCTTCATGGCATTTTTGACTGACACGACTGAATTCCCTTTAAAAAAGAACTCTCAAGTTCAAAATGTTCAGGTTTGTGGCTACATGTACAAAAAGAAGTAAGAAGTCCTATCGGTCTGAGCTTGCGACCTAGACAATTTATAAAAAACTTACATACAAGCTATCCTGCAGGTTCATGACATAACCATTGCCACGACGAACTACCGTTCATAATGCCTCAAACCGGTGTAACATCTGCTAATGTTCCCCATTTTTCAGTGTGTTCTTCTTTGTATTGGGAACGTAGTGACAATAGACAGCGAGAGAGACTATAGGGTCATATGAATAAAGACGAGCAAATGCTTTTACTTCAGATTTGTACAGTATTGCCTAATGCATTTGTATTGCAAAATTCAAGTAAAAGCATTTGCTACTCTTTATTCATATGACCCTATGACTGTTGAATAAGGCAGTAAAAAGAGGGGGACATTCGCAAACAGAAACACTGACAGCTGTTACACCGGTACACATTATCCGAATCGAATTCGTTAGTAATTTATTTTGTTCATTTTCTGTTTTTTATGATCTACTTCGTTCATTTTTTGTTTTTCACAATGCCGATTCCTTTTCTATCGTCGGCATTCGTCTGGCGCTGTGTCATACCTCTGAAATTTCATTATACCCCCCAGGCCTGTGGCTTGGGCTCTCATCTATGTCACCCGCACCATGTAGTAACCTACACTTAGAATTAGACCCCTCCTGATGGGGGAAGTGGTCCGTATCTTCGTACGGTAACACGGGGGTCATTACGGATTGGTCAATTTCGTCAAACTCGAGTTCACCGCAACATGTCCGACGCAACGCAGCGCGGAATTTCGACCCCGCGATGAGATATATGAAAAATTTACAACTAGAATTGACGTGTTTTGATATTAACGCCACGTATGATATTATAAAATATCCCTTGGCGTTGACGATCATCACCAGCCGCCATCTTAGAATCCAATACAACAGGAAAGGGACCTCGCATAGAAGGAACAGCGTCATGATTGCGAAAGTCCGGTATAGGTGCGTCATGCCGTGGTCCATCCACGGGTCCGTCCTGTGAAATCTTTCCACGCCCATCTGAATAGCCACGCCGAGGTACATAACGAAAATGCATCCAAGGGGTAAAAAAACATTGAACATTTCGACTAATGGGTAATACGTCGCTAGGGTCCCTTGGATCATTTGTATTCGACACATGAACAAGAAAGTGTTAATTCCCGCCACAAAACCGAGAATTATTATAGTCTCGCACACAGCAAAGCATAAATTATATAACTTTTTCGACGTCTGCCCAGGACAGCAATAAGGTAAGAGACAGTATTCTGAAATTAAAATCATATACCATACAATACTGTCACGAACGCCCCCTAACGCCACCGCGAAGTACTTATCATGTGAAATCCGCATTTTTGTGTATTCAGCGATTTTGCAGTTCCGGCCGCCATTTTGTACCCACTGAATAAAGGCGGGGAGAACAGTCCCGGCGAAGTTGGTTAGGAGGTACAGGGTGTCTAAAACGGCTACAAACTGAAGTAAGAATGTTACAGACCCCCTATGCTTCTTATCCCGACACAGAACCACAATAGTCAAAAGGTTGAGAAATACTCCTAGGCCCTCTAGCGGCCCTAAAGTGCATATTATCGTACTGAAATGAAGCATGTCTATTGAGGGCTTCGTGAGGGCAGGAATGATGTACGAATTGTCGTGAATAACAGATATTTGGTCGTTTGTATGGTTGCAAGGGTCTGGCAGGAACCCCTTCAGGACGTCAGTGTAGACGAAATTTTCGACCTGCGCCATTTTGCACCGAGAGTCCTCTTGAAATTGAATTCCGTAAATAAATCCGCACGCAGAATCAATTTTTTGTCCTGCACGAAGTATCCGCGAATCACTCAAATCAAAGTACACAAGCTCTAAATAAATGATCGCAGAATAACAAATGCGTCCCAGGAGGAGAAAATTTTGAATTATTCAAGATGTTTTAGTAACCCGCTGTGCGCAGTTTCTCCGGGGCTATGAAGCGTAAAAAGCGACCAATCACACGCGGCGTTACTTAGAGTACCACTTGAAACATCCAATCAGGATTGATGATGCAGTAGCCCGCTGTGCGCAGTTTCTCCGGGGCTATGAAGCGTAAAAAGCGACCAATCAGACGCGGCGTTACTTAGAGTACCACTTCAAAGCGCCAATGAGGAATGACGATAGATTCACTTCGTTTCTGCTGGACGTCAAAATGTCACAGCTGGCTGCTGAAGTTAGTTTCTGAATCAGAAAGCGACCAATCAGAAGCGGCGTTACTCAGTAGACCACTTGAAAGCGTCCAATGAGGATTGACGATACAATAAATTGTATTCTGCCTCACGTGTAAATGTCTCACGCTTTCTGCTGAATTGTTACGTGAATCAGAAAGCGACCAATCGGACGCGTCGTTACTTAAGACACTGCGATAAAACGTCCAATCACGACTGATGATGTATTTACTGCTGCTCTATCCAGCAAAATCCGATGATCGTTTTTTTTCCGACGGTTTGGAAGAATTAGCTATATATCCAAATCTCTAACAGATATTACTCATCAAACGGCAGACGAACCAATGAAGAAGAAAATTGACGTAATCTATCTTCGTTAATTGCCCGTTACCATGGCAACCCACAGAAGTATGCTTGCATAGTTTCAAGAGATGTTGTGCAACAGTTTGTCAAACTTTAATTGAATTTTTTCATCTCTGGTGATGACCCTAATTAATGGTTACCATAGGAACCAATCTTGAGGGATTTTTCCTAAATTATTTAGAGCCCTCTACACTCTTATCTGTTCACAACAAGAGAGGCAAGTACTGCTTCCAGATTTTTTCGAAATTTGATTAAAAATTGCGGCTATCGGTTTTATTTCAACTGCAGAAAAATAGAATCGGCCAGTCTGTGCTCAGTTAAAATATGTTTTTTTCTGCACAATTATTTAACGTATACTGTATGCCTCTTTTTTTACTGCACAATTATTTAACGTATACTGTATGCCTCTGATTTTTATGTAAATCCTCATGTATTGTTTCTTCTGTTTCTTAAATTCTTCAAAAGTACTCCTTAATCCATTTTGCCACTTTCTTATCGGGCTAATTTAGTACTCCTTATTTTCAGCACAAAACCTTTTCCGTTGTTCCTCAATAGGAGCTGTCAGTCAGTTGACCAATAGGTGTCACTAGGGCCCAATTCAATGCCAAGCGGAGTCATTCATGCTTGATTGAGCACCAATCATGAGTCCGCTAGAACTTTGCTGCTGTCTTTATATAATAAGCGCGGCTGAGTACTCCTTATTTTTTAAGCACAAAAATTTCTTCCGTTGTTCCTCAATCCGAGTAGTACTCTTCCGTTGTTCCTCAATCCGTGTTGTACTCTTCCGTTGTTCCTCAATCCGTCCAGTACTCTCCGTTGTTCCTCAACCCGTGCAGTACTCTTCCGTTGTTCCTCAATTCGTGTAGTACTCTTCCGTTGTTCCTCAATCCGTGTAGTATTCCTGCTCGTGCAAACTTAATCGCACTCCTTATCTCGTCTTGTACTCAAATCAGTCCTTCCGGTATTCAGCTTTTCTGCAACGAAAAAAAGTTCAGTATTTATAATCTTTCATTCCTGCTTAAGGCACCTACTAAATATACATATACTGCAATCTCGTACGACAAGTATCGTAATGAGGATTGGTGGGAGACTGTGACGACAGACCCTGGGAAAGACGCCTACTGAACAAAAATAGAGAAAAAAATACATTTGAATACCTATTTTAGGGCTTGGGCCTTGACGGCGATGACCAACGTAAAACAAAAAAAATAATAATTCAAGACAGTATTTTAGTGTTGTTAAAATCTGGCCAAGACGTCTGCTCACCAACAAAATAAAGTTTACATTACCAAACCTTCTTCTACGTAGTATACCCTCTCGCAATGTCAGATTTCCGAATTAAAAAAACTACTCCTACCAGTAGCCATTGAACGATATTAAGATTCTGACGTCATATGGTGAGAACTGTTTGACCGCCATCTTTGTTGGAAAGGTCTGTACATCACACTGGTGAAAATAGTTACATTTGCCTCCGCTAGGCGTCGTAAGAATTAAAGGAGCGCGGTATTGGCTCTCTTATGCGTTATTTGACTGCCGCCGTAGAGAGAGCCACCGAGCGGCAGTAACACAAACTACAAAAACGCATCACAAAATGTACGTAGTAAAAGTAAATCGGGTCAATTCGCCGACAACGTAGTTAGTCCCTGGGTTGGAGAGTGGCGCCGGCTGTCGAGAAAAGTGGCAATACCGTGGTCCTTTAAATCGTGAGGACCTTTCCTTTAAACCCTACTTCCACCCACTTAGGAGATATGTCAGATTTTAAGCGTGCGTCCCGACGTCATTGACTCAAAAATTCATAAAGAGCACGCGATATGCCACATACGCATCAAATAATAAAACACCACCATTTTTAATTTCAAAATGCTACACATGTGTATTACATCTATCTGCAGGCTGTCAACCCACCAGTTGCGTGGGTCGCGCTGTTGAATGGAAGGTCGCAGCACTCACTAGCCGTCACGCGCTCTATGTGAAATGCACTATTAGGAATGATTACTACTGACATTAGGGACCGTCTCAAAAATATGGCGCGCCGTTTGCTTCAAAATGTCAAGAACAAAAAACACAATCGAAGCTTGCAAAAAACAAAGTCAGAAGAAATATTTCAATTCAAAAACATAAAAAGTAAAGTTGGAAGTTAGAGCCCCCATACCATGTGTGGTGGCGCTGCGAGCAACTTGGCATGGAGTATACAAGAAATGATGACGTCATAATGTTCGACTTTATTTTTAATTCTTCGACTCTGCTTTTTCTGTAATGATGACGTCATAATGTTCGACTTTATTTTTAATTCTTCGACTCTGCTTTTTCTGTCGATTATAAATTTGTTCTTAGTCCGACTTTGTTTTCTATTATTACCGTGTTTCTAAACCATTTAAAAAACTCATTTTTGCCTTGGTTAACTCTTTAAAATAACTTTCACCTTTCCTTTTTATCATTTTCGAATTGAAATATTTCTTCTGACTTTCTTTTTTGCTAACTCCGATTGCGTTTTTGTTCTTAACATTTTGAAGCAAATGGCGTGCCATACAAATTATTTCCACTTCTGTCTTGACCCCCTCCTCAGACATGTCAGAAGTGAAATTTCGGCATCTAATTGGCTTCACTCAAGGGTAGGGGTATCACACAAGTCTTATTAAAGATGTTGGGTAAGAAGAAAGGGACTAAACAACTTGTTGATTAAAAACACAGTTTTAATTTGACTGACTTTAAGAACAGTATCCAGAGCAGTCTTGGTATTACATGTATATGTAAGAGTTGACCTCAGTATGCCCCCCCCCCCATAACATANTCCGTATACGTATAAGGATCCGTGATAAGTCGCTGATCTCAAGCTCACTATTATTGGCCCTGGTAAGTACGGAAGAGACCATCTCAAGCAACTCATGTTCCTCACTTTTACACTTCTGGCAGCTCGACTTGAAAGTGCCAGCCTGAAGAAGACCCCGGTTGGGGTCGAAAATTTGCTAAGATTCTGGAAATTGACTTCCTGTTTATCATCTTCCTCACTTGGATGGGGTCTTTTACTTGCCCTTGCAAAGGAACAACGTGGGCACTCCTACTACAGAGTCCACGACAGGCTACAGTCCACCTGCTCGGCGTGGGATTGGTCTTTTACTTGCCCTGGCATCGACAGACACTCAGCTACAAGGGACCACGGCTTTTAGTCCCATCCGACGGACCCTCAATGTTTCACAACCTGTCGTGGAGTCCACGACAGGCTGCAGTCCACCTGCGTGTTGTCTTTTACCTCCCTTGGCATAGACACTCAGGTACAGGGATCACGACTTTTAGTCCCACCCAATGGACCCTCAATAATTCACAACTTGTACATGCTTTCACCCGGAGACGAACTCACGCCAAACCCACTGCACAGTTTGGTAGTCAAGCGCGCTAACCACTCGACCACCAGGCTTAGACAAAGCCCGAACATCCAGCCCAAAACGCGAGGACCTGCTTCACTTGATCATGTTTCCTGATTCAGCAACTAGGCATCTTCCCACCACAGAGTTTTTACCTCGCTATACTGTCTATTCATCCGCCCACACAAACTGCGAGTGTATTACGGCGAACGAGACCAAAGCCCCGCTGTGGGAGGATGGCAAAGCAGGAAGTGCGAGCTCAAAACGTGCCAAACCCGCCACTCACTTTCCTAGTTCGCACAAAAATCGATCCCATTCTACATGTAAACAGCAAAAATCAATCGTGTTTAAAAATGTAAACAGCAGAAAGCTGTTAGAATCCAATTTCTCTTGGAATCAGTGGTTGCAGCCTAATCGTCGCAAACAAAACGGTAGCGGATTTTATTTCTGCATGGATCTTTGATCTAGCCTATTAGAGAGGCTTGATGGTACTAAAGTACACTCTCGGGTCAACTCTGGTTGTTCCTGGAGGTACCAAGGTTCAATCTGTAGCAGTTGAAAAAGCCGAGCAATCTGGGTTTCAAACCAGATGTTACACTTGGACCTCATGCTTCAAAGTCAAACGCTCTACCGACGAACTGAGCTAAAGCAAAAATATCTATTTTTGGCTAAAGGGAATTTCCCGGTAGCCCGGGCTTGTAGGAGCGCTGACACTGTTACACGCACTTCCCCTGCTTGGGGAGTTTTGTCTCCACAACTGCTTCCGGGTTCCATCCGCCAGGCATTTAATCAACTACAGACACTTTACCAGCAACTGTAAATGCCCTTAACCACGCTGGGCGCCAAATGTAGCAGTTGAAAAAGCCGAGGGTCCAATCTGGGTTTCGAACCGGGACCTCTCGCTTCACAGTCAAACGCTCTATACCGACTGAGCTAAAGAGAATTTCCCAGTAGTTTGGGCTTTTAGGAACGCTGACATTATTACAAATCAGTACAGCAGTTGGAGACAGATCCTTCGCTGCAGCGGTTCCCTGGCTGTGCAATCAGCTGCTATCCAAGATGCAGCTAGGACAGGCCGTCATTCAATGTCGTGAGACAGGGGCGTCGGAGCAGGGGGGGCTGGGGGGGGGGGGCTATAGCCCCCTCACTTTTTTGCTGAAAATGTTGTGTTTTTAACATCGGGTCAAAGGCACAGAGCAAACGCACGTCAAATAAAAATCGCCCAAAAATATGGTATTGTAGATGCTATAATCTGCTGTTAGATGCCAGGAAATCGCATCTAAGGGTGTTTCATCGTAAAATTTTTCTGGGGGGCCCCGCTGGTGTCATGCACCTTTCTTTGTCGCGTGAGGCTCCCCAGTTTCATTGCAAAATTCAGCCCCCCCCAGATGACATCCATAGGCAAAATGCTCCGACGCCCCTGTGAGATCCCTGAAGGCCCATCTACGCAAGGCCCAACACGACGCAAACGACTGCCAGCAGTTTTCTGGGGCAGAGTTGCCCAAAAGGGGGGGGGGTATAGGCCTAAAGGAATGTGCAAGGAGGCTTGGTTGGGAGTTCGGTTTAGCGTTAGCCCTCGAATGGTTGTGGTCGGGGTAAACCAAAGGCGGTGCTGTAGGGGATCCGATCTCCCCGAATCGACCACACACGACAAGCAACGCAATCAATATTCGTTGCCGTTGCAGCCAATAGAATAAACAGACCATTTCCTCTTCGACCGCGAAACACGGTTAATGTTTTATATTTGCGTCGACTCCTCTCCCTTTGTCACTCTAGTCAGGATCACCATTAGCGGATTTCCCAGACCGATGACATTTATGCGGCCAGGTAAATAGCATTCGTTGGAAGTGCAGCTAAGACGTCTCTGGATGGGGCGGGGATGAGAAGTGTAATGACCTAATCGCCATGAGATGGGAGCAATGGCGGCCACGCATTTCCATGATAGCCTTGTGACATCACGCCCCCTTAGCAAGCGGCAGGCCCAGGTGTGACAGGAATCAACGTCCTAGGAATGCAAGTCCGCCAAACAATAGCCCGCTATTGTAGGTTATATTCGAATGGTCATGGTCTCCATAGCCATGTATCCTAATCCCTCGCTGAACAATAAAACAGGAATTTGATTCCAGGGGACTTTGATTCCTGTCACACCTGGTTCGAATCCAGCCCGGGCCATATGGGATATCATCTCTGGCTCTTCAGTTCGTCGCATTGGACAGTAAGCTGTGGTGCCTTGTACCTTGTGCCTTTGCAAAGGGCAAGTAAAAGACTCCATCCAAGTGAGGAACATGAGTAGCTTGAGATGGCCTCTTCCCCACTAACCAGGACAAATAAACGCTATGGCCTTAGCCCAAGCGAACGAACGAACGTCTAACGAATAAATGAACGAACAAGGGAAAAGGACATAAAGAGCAAGGGATGATTAATCTGGCCTGGGGCTTGATTCGAACCCAGGACCTGCTGCTGAGCGTATCTGATAATCACTCAGCTATCGGGGGGGGGGGCTACATCCGGGAGAATTAGATTTTTTGACACCGGGTTTGAATCTCGTCCACTATGTTTCCTTGTCTCAGAAGAGTCCTCCTATTCTTGGACAGTTTTTCTAAAACACCCTGTACACCCCTGATGCTACCCAGCAGTAGGCTACAGACCTCCGTCAACCATTTTAATTTCCGAGGCAGGTGTATTTCACGTCTTATCTCAAAGAATCTTCCTAGCAGGGACCCGATTTCATTAAAATTTTAATTCCAAGTCGTCGGATTGATAGACTGGTGGCTGCGCTCGACCAGCATGTACTGGCACTGTTAAAAGTACTTTACTCTTCCCACTGAACATACCACAGAATGGGCCATGTAGAATTAGCGGAATCGGCAGATCTGGCGGATTTAGCGGATTCTGTATAAATTTGAATAAAATTCAATGATGAATGGAAACTTAATTAAGTTATGCATTATAATTTTTCATGTGTTGTGTCCAACAGATTATAAAGGACCGCGAAAATACCTTTTACAGTCAGTAATCCAAATAGGGAAACAAACATGGTCTGCAGGAATAGTTGGGCAAGTTGCCGTTCGCGACGCTGTTGCGGCTTTTCCTTTATAACCTGTGCAGCATATAGAACACTTGAAAAATTATATTACTAAAATAATCTCCATGTATTATCAAATTTTATTCAATTTTCTACAGAATCCGCTAAATCCGCCAGATCCGCTGATTCCGCTAAATCTACATGGCCCACAGAATGTACTGCAGGAACAATTCATGAATGTACATGGATACTGCGCGCCAAATTGTAACTGTACGTGTAGTCCTATTAAGCCAGAATGCAGGGATGTACTGGCAAATTTAACACACAGAACTCCAATGGACTTGGTTTGTACAGCTGTCACTTCGCCAAGCCGAGGCTTGGCAAAGCCAGGTCTCTGTGACCTTGCAGCTGCAATTTTGGTGTACATGTAGTGACACTATGTCAATGTACTGGGCCGAGACTAACTAGCTAAATCAGAGCTGGTTTGAGGAGCTACACTTCATTCCGCATCCCAGTGGCGCGAGGTTTTCAGCCGATATCTCCGCAACGGCTCGGTCAAATTCGACATACCATACATCAATTGACTTGTCTTTCTTGTCGGTATCTTTCTGCTATCTTCATTTTTCGCGTAAGGCCGACATAACGGATCCCTTTCTCAAACCCATTTCATTTCGCTATGCTGTTCAATGCAGTTTACACGTGCGCGATGCATTGCGTCATTTCAAAATGGCCGCCATTTCGGCTGTAAATACACAAACTGTGATTTGTGAAAGAACTTTTTTCTGTCACGTTTTTCGGGAAAATGACAGTGATGATGGCTGTAGCGGCAAAAAAGACAAATCGATTGATGTATGGTGTATCAAATTTGAGCCAGCCGTTGCGGAGCTATCGTTGATAAACCTCGCGCCACTCGGAAGTGGAATGGAGAGTAGATCCCAGTGAACTTGCAACTGCGATTTTGTTGTACATGTAGTGTGACACAGTGTCAATGTACTGGGCCGAGACTAACCAGCTAAATCAGACTCTCTAAAGGTATCGGGATTCTAAAATTCAATCAGGATGAGTGAAGCCGCCAATCAATTCCATCGGATACACATGCCATGGTATGATTACCAATATAAAGAGAAGCCATGACGCCCAAATTGGCTTGGATTGATGTCGTGTTCCACGGTTGAAAAGGAAATGGTCTGCGCTATCTCCTCTGCGACGATAACGAAAGACCAACATGGCGGGCCTGAGGCAATCTCCAACGCAGAGGTTAGACGGGTTTCACCTTACTACATCTGGGCTACCGAGATTGGGTCTGAAGTAGCCTAACGGGCATGAACAGAAGACCTTAATTGGATCATCTAAAGTACGGTACTGCCTACATGTAAATATACATGTATATGGCTGACCCCGACCGTAACCATTCGAGGGATGATCTAACCCTACCCTTACCACGCTAACCCCACCCAACCTCCTCGCACACTTCTTTAGGCCTATCTCCCCGTAAAATCCCCTTAAACCACAAGGCATAGGCTAGCCAATTTAAGGATAGAGGTACAAAGAGCATGAACAAGGTGGGCTGGTGCGAACTGAGGAAATATTGTTTGCCGTTTAATCAAACGTTTCTAAACGGCAACAGAGCTAGTCTTTGGATCACGAACGAGTCAAAATATCTGCGGACGGCCGAAAGCCCGTTTCCACTACGCGGATTCCACCACGGTTTGCGGTGAGCGGAGCGGTTTTCACAGGCATAATGATAACCAACAGGCCATGTACTGTGAAATCTATCATCGAAGGATTATCCAAAACCCTGTGAAAACCGCACCGCTCGCCGCAACCCACGGCGGAATCCGCTGTACTGGAATGGGGCTTTAGAGAGTATTTTACGGCCCTTCACCCCTGAGTTATCATTCCCGTCATGTTTGTCGCATTGAATGCTATCAATAACGAGGAGACTCATGTCGTTGCTGAGTACCCAATCATTTTTCGCTGATCGGTGTCGTGACACGAGTACAAAGCTGTCCTTGATGGGAAAATCCTCGCTGGTAATCAGCGGGTCTGTGGTCAATAGCAGTAACAGCTGTGTATTGTACATCCAAGTGGAGAGGCGTAGAGGGATGGCCGAGTTGTCGACCGCGTCTACCCCCTCTTAGACTGGTTCTCGTCTCTGCCGCTAAATGGGGATCCTAGCTACGATAGAGGGCAGCACACCGAAACCAGATCCTATACAAGGGGACGCCTTTTGGGTAGGAAATTGATCAGTTTCATTTCAATAGTTTCAACCACTAGCGACACCTATTGAGGTAGTGGGCTGGGGTCGACATTTTCGTGGTGCCATTCCACAATAAACGGAACGGACAGTGGCGCCGCAGGAGTGGAGAGAGGTGGGTCGGGGCTCGATTGCAGGAACAGCTCTGAATTGTACATCCAAGTGGAGAGGCGTAGAGGGAAGGCCGAGTAGCCGACCGTGTCCACCCCCTCTTAGACTGGTTCTCGTCTTTGCCCTGGTGCAATGCATTCCACAACAAATGGAACGGACAACAGCGCCGCAGGAGTGGAGTGGGGTGGGTCGGGGCTCGATTGCAGGAAAGGCTCTGAATTGTACATCCAAGTGGAGAAGCGTAGAGGGAAGGCCGAGTAGTCGACCGTGTCCACCCCCTCTAAAGCACGGAGCACACCCGAGACCAAAATCGTGCGACCACCGACAAGACTGGCGACCACGACGTCGCAGGCAACCATCGGGTGCGAGGTCGCACGCCAACCACACATGCCACCATTTCAGTGAACCATCCGCAAACTACTGACGACCTCCGGAAGCGATTAAGTCGCCGACTGTTGTGGCGTCGCATCGGAAGCGGCCCACTTGACACTAGATGGCGTTATCTTCTATAACACCACTAGCGCAGGTGCTAGGTTTCCATCTTGAAAGTAGTGCAGATTACTACATTTTGGTAAAGGTTTTTAACCATCGTGAACAGGCCAGCCGTGTCACCGCCAACCCAGTGGCATCTACGCTAGATGATAGATGATGTTGAAAAGTGGTGCTGTTGGGTTCACGGCGAATATTTTCAGACTAAAAGGACTTCGTGTTGATAACAAGTGGTATTAGAAATAAAATGAATACTAATTAGAAAGAATTGTGCGATTAGGCCGACCGAACTTTTTCTACATGCGCGCCGGCAAAATCCAAGATGGCGGCCTTCCACCTATGCTAGTGGTGAAATGAGGCACGATATTTCGCCGCTAGTGTCAAGTGTGCGGAAGCGAACGAAGGTTTCGTCATATTTGTATCGGTCGACAAGATGCATGTTGAATTTTTGGTATCTTGATGCGATCAAATTTCTTTGGTCTCCGTTGGCCATTGAAACCGGTCATTCAGATCGCCCATGCAGTACTGTAAGGAATCCCCACCTTGCATGGTCAGGTGCGAATGGAATCAAGTTTGAAACGGTTGGTGTTCAGCCAACAAACTGAACACCCTGGTTCTCAACGCTCTTTGATTTTGATATGTTTCCGATTTTGATATCTTTCCGTCAACAGGTAGAAAAAAGTGCCACTAGCAATTTACGCTTTCTTGATATTGCAAACCTCTTTCATCAAGCAATGTTTGTGAAACAAAGATAAAATTTCAAAGCGGCTACTGTTGTCTGTCTGGTCGCAGTAGGAGTGAGCTCTTTGGGCAGACACGTCTGCTGATTTTTTAAGTCAGTAAGTGCCTTGACAGCCTAGTGGTTATCACGTCCACTTCGCAAGCGGCAGGTCCCAGCCTCGAACCCAGCCCAGGCCATTAGGGATTTGTCATCCCTAGCTCTCCACGTCCGTTGCATGGGACAGTAAGCCTGGTGCCTTGTACCCTGTGCCTTTACAAGGGCAAGTGAAAGACTTGAGATGGCCTCTTCCGTACTTACCAGGGCCAATAATGCTATGGCCTCGGCTTGACGGAAAAATCTAATACAAATACAAATACAAATGGACCAGTCAACAATGGGCCGATTTAACAGACGTTTGCTAAGCTACCATTGGTTCCACCAGAAATAGATAGGCATGCGAAAAGTGTACAACTAAATTTTCACCAAAAAGCCATGTTTGGATGGATAGTAGTCCAGTAAATCTAGGAATTAACCGGGAACAAATTGCAACAGAAGGTTTTTTTGCTTTAAATGTTTTATTAGGTCACCTTGGACATCATATCCAAAATCCCCCAAAATCGCACGGCGGGAACCCACTTAATTTGCATATTCAATTTTGTGAACTGGCTTCAACGTTGGACGCCGATGGACGCAACAACTGAGCTTTGTACAGGCGAGTGGGACCCGATGTACAGCTAACTTTGTAACGGTTGGATTTACACCCCATAAATGTATTACCAACACATAGAAACATGGTACCTCGGAATCAACTAAGCCTATTCTTTGGACGTTTTAAGCGGCTACCTAATCGAAATTGACATTTTATGCATTTTGACCCATTTTTGTGTTAATTTATATAAAAAGCATCATATCTTAGTACATAACGACTAAAAACAATTGAGAATGTGTTTGTCTGGTTCCGAGGCACCGTATTTCTATCTGTTGGTAATACATTTATGGGGTGTAAATCCAACCGTTACAAAGTTAGCTGTACATCGGGTCCCACTCTCCTGTACAAAGCTCAGCTGTTGCGTCCATCAGCGTCCAACGTTAAAGTCAGTTCACAAAATTGAATATGCAAATTAAGTGGGTTCCCGCCGTCCGATTTTGGGGGATTTTGGATATGATGTCCAAGGTGACCTAATAAAACATTTAAAGCAAAAAAACCTTCTGTTGCAATTTGTTCCCGGTTCGCCCGAATTTTCGCTTAAATTTACTGGATTATAGTAAGCGCTATACAGAGCATAGAAAACGGGGCTTTTTGGTGAAAAATTTAGTTGTAGGCCTACATTTTTGCACGCCTATCTATTTTTGATGGAACCAATGGTTAGCTTAGCAAACGTCTATTAAATCGGCCCAATGTGGATTTTCTTGGCATAATCCGGGCAACTCATTCCTATGTATGTCCGTCAGCGTAGACAGAGGTAGTTTCTTGGGCGAACCATCGATCAAAGGGCAAAATTGGTTCGAGTTATCTCCTCATCAAAAATTCATATGCCAGGCTGATAAATCTTTGCTACCATGTAACGTGGCCGAGTCTTGTTGCAAGACAACACACTACCGTTGAAATACGAAACCGTTTTTTGGTTTTTATTGCAACGAATCGAAAGAATAAATCACAACCTGTTGCTACCACGATCTGATCATGTGAATGGTTTTTCTCCCAAGGCACTCGTTCGTGACGTCACGAAAAGAATGCCGACCAGAGGTCAGTCTCGACAGAGCTAGTTTCTGATATCAGCCGTTGATTCAAAAACTGGACGCATCTCAATACATTAATCTCAAAGCAGAGGTCAGACGGTTTCACCTACTGACTCTGCCTTCAAACGTTAGTGCACTTTACTCTTTTTCGCGTATGAATGACGTCATTCAAGATGGCTGCCTCCATGGTAGCACATGGTTGTTTACCTCACAAAATCACGTGATCAAATTTGGTATCCAAAAAGTGCCTCAATATCGCAGACTTTACTAATAGTGGTTAATAGAGACAAAAGGTAGGAAAAAGAGGAAAATGAATTAGAATTTTGAAAGTGTCCTAATATTTCTGTCAGCCAGTGTACTTACAGGCTTGTTTCACAACTGCGTATTATAATGAATTAAGAATGCTCTGATTTGTACTTTTAAGGTATGAAAACCATTACATTCATCCACCTACAACACCCCGAGGCCACAGACCCAGGTACCCTTTGATGTCAGCCGTTGATCGTTTTTCAAGCGGTGGGAATAACTGAAACACAACCTCCCCCGATCCGTGTAGGCGTTGAATCGATTGCAGAAAAGTTATCATGAAATGTGTCTTGAAAATTGAATTGTTTGCATTTTTGTCAATGTTTTCTTTTAACGCATTCGCATCGCATCACGGTCGTTCGTGTGTCCTAGACCTTTCCAACAAAGATGGCGGTGTACTAGTCCGCCCACATGACGTCGTGGCCATTCAGTGTCCAAGCATGATATAACACTACCAAACGCATCCTCTCAGATAATTATTTTACCGAAACTTTTGTGCCCATGGTCTGCTTGGTCAGCGGCCATTGAATGGTATTAAGCTTCTGACGTCATATGGTGAGAACTGTGGAACAGCCATCCTCGTAGGAAAGGTCTATATGCACCAAACTAAGTTGTCCAAGCATGATATAACACTACCAAACGCATCCTCTCAGACAATTGTTTTGCCGAAACTTTTGTGCCAATGGTCTCGAAATTCATAGCATTATTGGCCATGGTACGGAAGAGGCCATCTCAAGCTACTCATGTTCCTCACTTGGATGGGGTCTTTTACTTGCCCTTGCAAAGGAACAAGGTACAAGGCACCACGGCTTACTCAGTGTCCCATGCGACGGACGTGAAGAGCCAGCGATGACGACATCCCATACGGCCCAGTCTGGAATAGAATCGAACCAGGTGTGACAGTAATCAGCGTCCTAGGAATGCAGATCCGCCAAACAATAGCTCGCCATTGTGAGGCCTATATTCGAATGGTCATGGTCTCTCTAGCCATATATTCTAATCCTTCGCTGAACAATAAGACCGGACTTTGATTCCAGGGGGACTTGGATTCCTTTCACACCGGACTTTGATTCCAGGGGGACTTGGATTCCTTTCACACCGGACTTTGGTTCCAGGGGGACTTGGATTCCTTTCACACCGGGACCTGCCGCTTGCTTGGCGGACGTCATAATCACTAGGCTATCAGGGCTCCTGATGAGAATTGTTAGAACGCCATCTTTGTTGCAAAGGTCTATACTTTATACGATACTGCTATCGTCCGCAATCAACACTAGGCCTAACAATGGATATAGGAGAGTGAAGAACAGGGTTTGCCGTACGATCAGCCGTATCGGATGAGGCACAGCCAGGTGAGACAGAAGCTACTGCCCCCTCCTCTCCCGTGCCCACCTCTACTGTTCGTCACGGTATTAACGTTTTTGATCTCGCCAGAGTCCAATTGAATGGTACGGCTTAATCCGTAAACGTATTGTTGGCGGGCATCGTATATCAAGGGAATTGGATTCTATGACACACTGGGCTTACCACAGAACCACCGTGCCTTTCAAACCCAACTAAAGTTCGCCCTTGCTCGGGCGAACAAGTCATAAGTTGCGAAATATTGAGGGTCTGTCGGATGGGACTAAAAATGTGGTCCCTTGTACCTGCTGAGTGCCTATGAAATCCATAGATTGGATCCCCTACGGTACCACTAGTAGCCTAGACCTAGTGGTTTAAAGGGTTTTTAGTGAAGCATGGGCCTAAAGGAGTGTGCGAGGACACGGTTGGGTTGGGTTGAGTTAGGATTTAGGAATAGATGATCAGCCCTCGAATGGTTATATGGTAACATCATGTTAGCGCTAACATGAGATTTGTGCAACCGGCCCCTGAGCTTTATCCAGGCTAGGGGCTATTACCCCAGTTTACCTTACATGTACATGTACATAGGCAGTACTTGAGGAAACCAATTTAAGGTCTCCCGAGTGGGTATACAAGGGCAAGTAAAAACCCCACGAAGGTGGACTGTAGCCTGTCGTGGACTCCATACCTCCGGCAAAAACCCAACACGGTTATTACGCCGTGTAATGATGATGGTGGTAAGAAAGGCATTAGCAACTGGTTGTTTTTTCTTTCACCAGACCAGGTAAATGTAGCAACGACAACATGGTTCGAATATGGGATAAGTCATCCCTGGCTCTTCAATCCGTCGCATGGGACAGTAAGCCGTGGTGCCTTGTACCTTGTACCTTTGCAAGGGCAAGTAAAAGACCTCATCCAAGTGAGGAACATGAGTAGCTTGAGATGGCCTCTTCCATACTTACCAGGGCCAATGACGCTGGCTTCGGCCCTGACGGAAAAATCAAATACATGTACAAATACATTTTGTACTGGTCTGTTTTTTCCTTCATCAGACCAGGACGATGTAGCAACGACAACATGGAGGTATCGTGCAACAAGGCACGAAACCCATCTGTCTGACATGTCTGATCAGTGTCATATGCTGAAGTCGATATTGTTACTGTGCTGTCAATTCAGCTGTTTCGCTGATCTCATACGCAAAAACTCTCTTGTCCTTCGATCGTACCAGCCAATAAACCACCGTATAAACCGTTGAGGAGCCTAGATGATAGGGAGGTTTAGAAATCAAACGATAAACGTAAACTTTACCACAAAGTTATTTTTCATACTACGTATTAACCAGATTTTATATTGCATTTTCGGTGCAAAAATAACGTTGTCGTTAACGTTTACGTTTATCGTTTGATTTCTAAACATCCCTAATCTAGTGGTTATCACGTCCGCTTAGCAAGCGGGTTCGAATATGGGATTAATCATCCCTGGCTCTTCACTGTGTCACATGGGACAATAAGCCGTGGTGCCTTTTACCTTGTACATTTGCAAGGGCAAGTAAAAGACCTCATCCAAGTGAGGAACATGAGCAGCTTGAGATGGCCTCTTCCGTACTTACCAGGGCCAATAATGCTATGGCTTCGGCCCTGATGGTAAATATATACAATGTACAAAATAAAGCGCGCATTCCTCCAACCCACAGTTATATATCTACAGGTGCCTCCGCGTGATTTCAAACACAATAAGCCTCCCCAATTAGCATGAAATTCCCGTGTTAAAGTTGGTGTCGGCAATATGTTATCTGGGCTTTGTCATTGAAATCAAGTTTCACTAATTATTGGGTACATGTATATGTAAAAGTATTGTTTAGTCCCGCATAATACAACCTGTACAAGCTCGGCTAGGTGTCAGGTATTAGAATGAAGGAATGTGGAGGACAGGTAGTGTAATATACATGTATTTCACTGCCCCCACCCCCCGTTTGCCAATGTGCCCCCCCCCCAAAGACTGACGGATTAAGCCGCGACGTGACAATGGGGAAGGCACTGATAAACCTGTCTCCGTGTTTTTGATTGACCGCAACACAATAAAGCGGGCACTGGCATACGGGAGGCATTCACAGTCGTTACACGAATGCAGCCCGGGTCCTATCATCCCTGACCATGCTGACCCTTCATTGAGACTGTTATTACGTGAAGCCGAAATTCAGGCAGTGAGAGACATCTGGTGGCAACACACGAAGTGTATCCCATTCGGAACGACCTGAGGCGAACTGCTTATCGATCCACTGGGCGGCGCATTTCACCTCGGACACAAGTCCAAGGCAGCCATGTTGTTATCAACAAACCCACGTGACCGACCGTGGAACTATTTTCGCCGAATTTTGGCCTGCTAAGACATCCAACCTTATTTCCTGGATAAGTTGAGGCATGTTATATATAAACTTACCGATATGTCACCCAATCTGCCAATTATTGATCAATAACGCAACGTTTTTGTGTGAACTATTTCGTTCATGCGCAGGGTGTGATGAGACGACCGCATCCAAACCACCAGAAACGCATTGAAATCGTTGCGCATTCAAGATGGCTGCCTTGGAATTGTGTCCGAGGGGAAATGCGAGTGTCTACGGAAATTGCCGAGCAGTTGCCTTCGGGAGTTCCGAATGAGTGTATCCCTCTGTTACTTCATCGTTCAGCGCTAAACCTTTATGTTTGATTCCTTTATAATACAGTTTGTACTAGCTAAGCAATAATAAATGTGGTTCTGTTGCAACAAGAAACCCAAGTTCTACTTTACTGGAAACTGGATTCCCTCAACCCACTGCATCGGGTGAATCAAATGAAAATCAACTAATGATGTATTAATGACGACTCCATTTTTTACCCCTCAGGCTCATCCCATTATAGCTACCCCACGGGCCAACTTCAAAGTCGAACGTGATGATTCGTGTGCAAATGATTATGCCTGACTCAATTTAGAGTCAGATGAGCAATTTCAATTTCTTGTGTTTCTACATGTATAGACCTTTCCAACAAAGATGGTAGTGTAACTTACAGTTCTCACCATATGACGTCAGAAGCTTAATACCATAAGACACCATATGACGTCAGAAGCTTAATAACATCCAATGGCCGCTGGCACGCTGAGCTGGTCAAGTGGGCCATGGGCACAAAGGTTTAGGGAAAATAATTGTCTGAGAGAATGTGTTTGGTAGTGTTATATCATGATTGGACAATGAATGGCCACGACATCATGTGGGAGAACTAGAAGGCCACCATCTTTTTTGGAAAGGTCTACAGACGAGTTATCAGTGGGGGCGTGGTTAATCGAAGTAATACCGTTACGCTACCTAACAGCGTCATTCCACGCCCCCCCCGACCACAGATGCATGGAGACACTGCCGTTTAATTTACCACTAGTCCAGTCAAATTAACCTATAAGGATGGGTAAAATGGAGGGCAGAGAAGAAACTCAAATGAATTTCTATTATTAGATTACATTTTTTATTAGGTTTATATTAGATTTTCCGTCAGGGCCGGAGCCATAGCATTATTGGTCCTGGTAAGTCATGTAAGTGTGGAAGAGGCCATCTCAAGCTACTCATGTTTCTCACTTGGATGGGGTCTTTTACTTGCCCTTGCAAAGGAACAAGGTACAAGACACCACGGCTTGCTGTCCCATGCGACGGACACGAAGAGTCAGGGATGATTAATCCCCCATGGGCCGGTGTAATAGGATCTAATACCCCCGATATGTGATGTCCCCCCCACAATACATTTACGGATTAAGCGGCACCATTGAATTGGATTCTGGAGAGACCAAGACCCTAAATCCTGTGACAAACAATGCAGGGGACATCAGGAGGGTGCACGGATTCTATCACACCTGGATTCGAACGCGGTGTAACGTTTTTCAGTAGACAGGATTAGCACCTTTCCGACTCCGACTCCGACTACAACTACGAGAACGAATTGCATTCCGCTGTGGACATCCTTGATAAAAACGAGTTGGCAGACGTTTTCAATTCATCAAACACCATATATTGAAGGCAGAAAAATTTGGCCTTATAAATCGGAAATAAGGATAAATTATGAATATTGAACTCGTAATTCTAGTCGTTACGACTTGAAATACGACTATGATATTTGCGATTTACGTGCACTTCCGATTACGAGTCAAAATTATTCTGCCACAAAGTTATGGCATTTTACGATTTGCAAACGTATATCAAATCGTTTTAATCTAGGATGACGACAGCGGACTGCAATTCGTTCTCGTAGTTGTAGTCGGAGTCGGAGTCGGAAAGGTGCTAATCCTGTCTAGTGTGGCCCGTGTGCCAGTGTGACCGTACAATAGACTGACGGAATAAGCGACTTGACAATGAGCAACACACGGAGAAACAGTGAATCTGTTTCCCCGTGTGTTCCGAACAATGGGAATCACACAGAAAAATGGCGACACTGAAAAAACGTTACACCTGGACCTGCTGCTGATGCGGACACGTGATAACCACTAGGCTATAGGGCTCCTTCTATTCATATTGTATAGAAATGATACCAGGGTAGATGCACACGACGAAAGTACACTGTTAAAAATGCTGACAACACTTTGCTGGCAGCAGAGTAACACAGCACTTTTCTGTATTTTGACAGCACCCGTTTACTGTATTTTGACAGCAAAATTGTATGAATTCTACAACAAATGCTGTCTTTAAGACTGAGAAACTCTAATCTTGCTGTTAAACTCCAGTGAAAAAAAACAGCAGTTTGCAGTGAAATGAATTTTACAGCAACCTTGCAGTGAAAATTCTGCTGTAAATTTACAGATATTTTTAACAGTGTACATACAATCATTATCTAAAGATTTCAAATTAAATAGATGAATATTAAACAAGAAAAATATTCGACTTACCTCTTCTCCAAATCCAATATGATGATGATCAGTAATAAAGCTTCTATTCCCTCGAAACCAGACTGCCTGATTGAAAACGCATTCAGCCGTTCCGGCGAAATCGCAGCTGGAAAGTAACTCCCCGGCGAGTCCGTGAGCGATCGATGGCAATATGGTAAACTGATTCCTCGGCAGGCCTCGGTGTAATTCTCCCGTGAAAGCGATGATATCGACGATAAAGCTGTGGTGTCAGCCGTCAAGTTCATGCAGCGTGGACGGTAGGTATGTTGGAAACACGGTGCCCCGAACGTACCGCGAGTGAAAACGTCCCTTCACACGACGTAGAAACGATTTGACGGGCTCCGAACCGTAGGCCGCGACTCGCAACTTACGTTTGACTCCCTATGAATGACTTGCGTGCGGAAATAAAGCTATCCCAGGGTCGGGTTCTAGGGGGTTTCCGTATGCGAAAAACCACAGGCACTGCAGGCTAGAACTGTATCCGTCGAAACGAACTTTGAGTCAGCAGAAACGTACACAAAATCCTTTGTGATTTCGAATACCCCCTGATGGGGTACGTGTCCTAGCCCGAGCGGACCTTTCTGCGAGCACAGGCAGTGCAGGCTAGAACAGTTATGTATCCTACGAGATGAACGTTGAAACAGCAAATTGTGTACAGAATCCTTTGAGATTTCGAACCCCTCTGATCGAATACGTATCCTAACCCGAGCGGACCTTTCTGCGAGCACAGGCAGTGCAGGTTCAAACCGTCACAGTACCTACGAGATGAAAGTTGAATCAGCAAATTGTATATAGAATCCTTTGCGATTTCGACCCCCACTGATCGGGTACGTATCCTAGCCCGAGCGGACCTTTCTGCGAGCACAGGCACTGCAGATTCAAACAGTCACAGTATCCTACGAGACAAAGTTGAATCGGCAAAAATGTGTACAGAATCCTTAGTGATTTCGAACCCTCTGATGGAATACGTAGTCTAGTGGACCTTTATGCCAGCAGTTATCAGGGTGTTACCCTTCGTACTTTCCTGTCGGCCGTGCGAATGCGATCGCTCTCTAATCGGGTACGTATCCTAACCCAAGCGGACCTTTCTGCGAGCAGTTATCACGGTGTAACTCCTTACACTTTCCCGTCGACCGTGCGAATGCCGCAGAAACACCACGCTTTCCCGACATCAAATCCTAAACGCGGCGATAAAGGCGTATGAAAGTCACACGAGTTTCCAATTACGATTCTCACATCAATGAAGACTAAAGTCAAATGAGTGAATCATTTCTGATGTATCAAAGATGTAAAATTCTCCCACTTTGTGCATTACGCGACGCCTACGCAACGCGGGTGAACTTGACTCCCACAGAGCGCAGTCTCCGGAGCTCTGTAGATGAGGTCATGCACGAAGGCGATGCGACGATCAGACCGGCGTTTGTTGTCTCCTCGACTGAAAGTCACGCGATGGGAGATGAAGGCACGCTAGCTGCGAGGGATCTTAAAGTACTTGTTGCCCCTCGTGGCTGTTCAGGAGCAGAGTTAACGTAGCAGCCTACCAGCGATCAGGAAACCGGTTTGGGAGTCGCCGAAGGCAGGGATATTGAAAGCCAGCCTTGGAGACTCTCCAATAACCTGGCCTAGGGATTCAGTCCTTTCTACTCTCGCGAGACTAGACCTGCTCGAGAATGGTAGGGGCCAGAAATTTGGTGGCCGATTGTGGTGAACTGGTGTCAAAATCCTCGAAGAGGCCAACCTGTGGATTCAGTCCTCACGCGAGATCGCACGTGACCAGGAACTCTGTGACCAAATGCAGGAAATCGAAATCTCAAGTGTCAAATTTCTTTCAGGCCACCTGTGGATTCACTGCTCCCGGCTCACGTGAGAACACGACCGTTCGAGATCACACGAGATCTCACCTGAAATCACCAGTGCAGGATTTCTGTGACCAATTGCAAGGAATTGAACCCAAACGTGTCAAATTTCTTGAAAGGCACCTGTGGAGTTACTCCCCAGTTCACGTGAGAACACGACCGTTCGAGATCACACGAGGTCTCATGCGAGATTGCCAGCGACCAGGAAATCCTGACCAATTGCACGGAACCAATATCTATTTTTGACGGAACTGAAATTTAAAGCATCAAAGTTTCTTTCCAGCCCGCCTGTAGATTCACTCCTCCGTATTCACGTGAGAACACGGCCGTTCGAGATCTCACACGAAATCGCCAGTGACCATCAATTCTGTGACAAATGGCAGGGAGTTGAAATCCAAAGCGTCAATGTTTTTTAAAGGCCCACGTGTGACTTCACTCCTCCCTCGTCACGTGAGAACACGACCGCTCGAGATCACACGAGACCATCCCACAGCAGACGACGAACCACGTGAAGCAGACAATGAAACGATGATCAAACGCCGAGCGAGCAGCGACGAGGCGGCGAATCACGCAGACACACAACACCAAAGGTCAAATGTGGAATGCAGCGGAAAATCCTTCTAGCTAACAATGGATCAAGTTCAATGATATTCCGCGAAGAATGCGAAGCGGCCTTGCTGTTACTGCAGAAATGCATCAACGTTTCCTGCAACACGCAGGTGGCGGGGTAAAGCAGACAAATTTTGCAGGGCTCCCAAAACGGAGGCGAACTCCGCCGAATTTTCTTTTGGAAGATCTCCGCCAATGTCTCTGCTGGACCAGTACCTGCCTTTACCCTAAAGACGTGACTCCCTCAACGCCACGAATTTGTCGCCATGAAATGCGTCAACTGTGTCCTGTACTCCGCAGGTGGCGGGGTAAAGCAGACAAATTTTGCTGGGCTCCCAAAACAGAGGCGAACTCCGCCGAATTTTCTTTTGGAAGTTCTTCGACAACGCCTCCAGTACCTGCAGACGTGACACCCTCAACGCCACCAGTTTGTCTCCATGCGGGGAAATCCCATAGAAATTTGACTCGAATGGCAGGGCTCCGAAAACAGTGGAAAACTCCGCCGAATTTTCTTTTGGAAGATCTTCGACAACGCCTCCAGTACCTGACTTTACCCTAACGACGTGGCTCCCTTAACGCCACAAATTTGTCTCCATGAAATTCGGAGAATTCCATAGAAATTTGACTCGAATGNGGGCTCCAAAAACGGAGGAAAACTCCGCCGAATTTTTTTTGGAAATCTTCGACAACGTTTCCAGTACCTGCCTTAACCCTAGCGACGTGACTCCCTCAACGCCACGAATTTGCCTCCATGAAATGCGTCAACTGTGTCCTACAACACGCAGGTGGCGGGGTAAAGCAGACAAATTTTGCAGGGCTCCAAAAACGGAGGCGAACTCCGCCGATTTTTCTTTTGGAAGATCTCCGCCAATGTCTCTACTTGGACCAGTACCTGCCTTTACCCGAAAGACGTGGCTCCCTCAACGCTAGAATTTGTCTCCATGAAATGCGTGAACTGTGTCCTGCAACACGCACGTGGCAGGGTCATAAGCAACAGATTTCGCAGGGCTTTCAAAACACTTTGGGAAAACTCCGCCGAATTTTCTTTTGGAAGTTCTTCGACAACGCCTCCAGTACCTGCAGACGTGACACCCTCAACGCCACCAGTTTGTCTCCATGAAATGCGGGGAAATCCCATAGAAATTTGACTCGAATGGCAGGCTCCGAAAACAGAGGAAAATTCCGCCGAATTTCCTTTTGTAAGTTCTTCGACAATGTCTTCAGTACCTGCCTTTACCCTAACGACGTGGCTCCCTTAACGCCACAAATTTGTCTCCATGAAATTCGGAGAATTCCATAGAAATTTGACTCGAATGGTACTCTGCCACGATCGCCTGCTTTTAATCCAATTCCCTGATTTATTTGAAAACGATGCGGGTTGCTCTCAGCGAATTCCGCTAGCAGACGACGCGATTCGATCAGCAGACGACGAGCGATGATCCGAACCCGTTAGCAACGCTGACACTAGTGGAATGAATGTAGCAGCGAGAGCTACCTTCATCCATTTGTAAGAAACAATCGATAAGTTTGTAGGTGTCGCCCACAGACGGCATAGAAACGGAAAAACAGATGAGATTTAAAGATACAGTATCCGCTGAATCACAGCATCAAATAAAGCGCCTCTGTATGCATTCGGTTTTCTATTTCGTGGCGGCCGACGTAACATTTGACCTTTAGGCAACCTCGTTATAGGTTTACAGACGCGATCAATGTACACCGTATACCACAGCGTTAATTCATGGCGGCGAGGTTGATTATGATCTTGTGTCAATGCATGGTCGAAAAGATCCAGGATTGACAGAAGGGGGCGGGCGTAGCTCGCCGGAGCAGCGAAATGCGCGAAGCGCAAAGGGGTCTGGGGGGAAATTTGATAATTTAAGTGCTTCAGATGCATTTTCCTGGCATCTGAGAGCAAAATACTCGAATTTTTATCGGATTAATTTTTTCTTGCTAAAAAATCATTGCACTACCAAAAATGGGGGGGGGGGGCTACGCCCCACACGCCCCCCGGATGTGGCCCTGTACAGGAAGCCTAAAGGTGCCCACAGCTCGACATTGCGTCTTGAAGCTACTCGCGGCAACAAGCTTTCCGGCGATGGAAGCAACTCGGAGTGACTGATCAGTTGCTGATTTTGTCGACCTGAGCGCGCTTGCGTCTCCGAGCAACTGCCGGATCCGCTAGTTGAACGTGTTCGAGGTAACTGCCAGTTGCTCCGAGTTCCTCTCAATCGCTGAAATGTCGACCTGCACGTGGTGGTTTTTTTTTATCTGCGACGGATCCGTCGAGTTGCTTCAAGACGCAATGTAGGCACATGCACACAGTGGCACTTCGACCAAAGCGTCGTCCACAACCCGTGCTGTCGTCGGTCGTTCACACGTCCGGGTTGTGAAGAGACCTTTAATGATAGTAAGCCAGGTGACGGAGGCATTGCGTAGTAAAGCAATGATTCTCACGTAACAAGCACGCTGACAGACAATAGGAGCTGGTAGGAGTTATCCGATAAAGAAGGATCTTGATACATGAGTGGGATTCAATGCGATCACGGGCGATTGGAGACCTACTAATTATAGTATTACAAAGGATTATCATTGGAAAACAAACAAGGAGATTTTATTTCATCTTGGGTTTTGCAGTTTTGCCCCCTCAACCGACCAGCATCGATTAGGGATCAAGTGAAAAAGGGCTGCTTATTTCATCCTCCCATACAGGGCTTTGGTATTTGTTTTTGTATTAGATTTTTTCGTCAGGGCCGAAGCCAAGGCATTATTGGCCCTGGTAAGTATGGAAGAGGCCATCTCAAGCTACTCATGTTCCTCACTTGGATGGGGTCTTTTACTTGCCCTTGCAAAGGAACAAGGTACAAGGCACCAGAACAGCGGATTCCACCGTGGTTTGCGGCGAGCGGTGCGGTTTTCACAGGCTTTTGGATAATCCTTCAATGGTATAACAATACATGGCCTGTTTATTATCCCAATGCCTGTGAAAACCGCTCCGCTCGCCGCAAGGTGCGGCGGAATGCGCTATTGGTGGAAACGGGCCTCAACACTATGGTACTGGTGGGTTCCACCCCCTCCTATCCCCGCCCCATGCAACAAAACCCCTCGGGAATTGTTTCTTATTGGGGCATTTGGCGTATTAGCAGATGTCCTCTTTTTACGAGATAATACGGTTCAGGCGAGCACGCAGCGAACAGAGTGGGAGTCGTAGGGTCATTATGGTCCCATCCCGAATAAAAAACCCTATCCCAAGAACTCGCCATATACATGTAGGCCTATTAAAGAGAGTCACGGCATCAAGAAAGACACACAGGAATAATTTCGTGGCCCACGAAATTCACAGTTTCGAAATCACAAATTCCGTGTTTTAGCGGATTACACATCCCTAGGTAAAGCCTAGATTTGCAGTTGGCCGTGTTCTAAATGCTATTCGAAGTCAGCAAAGCCACAGCAGTTGTGCAAATGTGCTCTTAGTAGGCAATAAATTCCTGATATAGATCGTTTTCACGACGTAACTCCGACAGTGTCCGCCATGATGACGTTGCGCGTTTTGCCCACCAGCAGCCAAGCATTTTGCGTTTCTGCTGGTGGGCAAAACGCGTAACGCCATCATGGCGGACACTGTCGGAGTTACGTCGTGAAAACGAACTATAGTGTGAGCAAAGTAATAGATTCAAGATGGCGGCGTTTGATGCCGCCATATTGGCCGCAAAATGTCAAGTGACGTCACGGCATGAACACAGCGTCAACACACAGATCGTGACGTCAAAATGTCATGACGTGACAGTTTTGACGTCGTCGCCGGCCATTTGACGGCCAACATGGCCGATTCTTTGCAGTCACGTGACTATTGTGACGTCAGTGAAGAACCTCTAGTCAGACTCCTTGCCTGGCGGGACCATTTCGCTTTAACCGCCCACTGAAAAAATGCCAATGAGGGTCTAAAGGCGATGAAACTTTTTGGCTGGTATGAAGCTTTCTCGGAAATAACAATTGAGCAAATGCAAATATATGAAGGTGGGACAGACACTGGTTTTCTGAGAACGAAGAGGGTGGCGGAGTGGAGGGTTTATTTTCAAACAAGAAGGGACGCAGGCGATAAGGGTCATATGATATTTACTAATTGTTCATACTAAGTGATTGCTATTGTTCCCCTTTCCTTTTCTCCCTTTCTCGTTGCCTACACACGTCGATTGTGGCATTTCTGAGAACCCTAGGCGTGTGGGAACGGTAAGAGGTTAGAGATACCCTACAGGCAGCCTCCTCATAGGTGTTTGGATGTGCTTATTACACCGATCAGTTGGCATGAGAATCTAACTCTGACATGTATTGCAAGTAAAATACACTAAACATCAACATTTGAGCCAAAATCGTAGGTTATAAGTTGCTAGCGTCAACAGTGATAAAGTATGTGTATTCATTTTTCCATCAGGGCCGACGCTATAGCATTATTGGCCCTGGTAAGTATGGAAGAGGCCATCTCAAACTACTCATGTTCCGCACTTGGATGGGGTCTTTTACTTGCCCTTGCAAAGACACAAGGTACAAGGCACCACGGCTTACTGTCCCATGCGTCAGACTGAAGAGACGGGAATGAAATCCTATTATGGCCCGGGCTGGATTCGAACCCGGGACCTGCCGCTTGCTAAGCGGACGTGATAACCACTAGGCTAGGCTCTTCTGCAGTATCAGGCTCTGTGATGAAGTGACCGCACTGTTATGACCCTAATAGCTAGCTCCTATAGGCTAAGAATCCATTCACGCGATTTTCTTGCCGCAGACGCTCGAAAGCATTGTTTGTTTCCGCCGCGTTGGTCCTGGACAAAGGATGCGACATCGCGCGGCACGAAAATCGCGTGAATGGATTCTTAGCCTATGGTGTCACTGCCAGTGTTCTCCAACTTTTCAGTTTGTCTCGGCGGTACAAGGCAGGAATTAGGAATGTGTAATGCTAGTTTCATTGTGAATCTGAAAGGAGTCGGGGGTGGGGTGGGGGTTACCGCAGAAAATTTGACAAAAAGAAAACTGAGACGCGAAATCCTGCATTTCAGAGATTTTAAAGGTCTTGCCCAATGGACTTATTTTTTTAATGTAGATAGCAATTTTCTGCCCTGAACGTGAATTTTTCACAAGTTGGTTGGACAAAACAACTAGATTTTGACTCGGCTGTGAAACATTTTGACTTGGTGGGAAGGGCACAACTGGATTTTGACTTGACGGTCAAAATTTTTGACTTGGTGGCAGGTAGGCAGTAAATAGGAGTTGGAGAACACTCCCTTTAAGCACAGGGCGAGCTCGAGGGGCGGATATTCGATTGCGTACCGAGGGTTAAACGTCTGGAGTAGTGGATGGAAGACGACGATCGTACGATGAGAAGAAGGAGGAAACCGGAGCTCCCGGCCACAAATAGTGACAAGAAAGGCGGCTGTCTAGCCAGAGACCGACTGCCGAGGTGGCTGGTGTAATGTTTGCCCTTTGGGAAGATATCGGAGCGGAACAAACGGCCGCCACTCGTGGAAGGATGAGCTCTTAAATGCCAGCGACGATTTCTGCACCCATTAAGCCCCCATCAAACTGAGCTAGGTTCTCACGTGGAGGTACCTCCATGGTTCTCAGTACGTTTTTGGAAATTTTGCCGAACGGGTTCAAACTGTGTGCGAACGGAGTGGACGCAGTGAAGTTTTTACAGTCTTTTTACGAACTTCATGGACGGGAAGGGTGCTCCAGAACATAATGAGAGCAAAATACGAATATTTTTATGTGATTAAATTTTTCTTGCTAAAAAAATCATTGGTCTGCCAGAAATGGGGGGGGGGGGGGGCGTAC
>NMRB01001142.1:195366-213975 GCA_002633025.1 Notospermus geniculatus | reverse complement strand
TCGAGTGGTTATCACGTCCGATCAGCAAGCGGAAGGTCCCGGGTTCGATTCCAGCTCTTCGATTCCAGAGCATTTCCGGCTCTTCCCGTCCATCGCATGGGAGGGTAAGCCGTGGTGTACTAGTAACAGTCCATTTAATTAATGGGATGTTGCTTATAACGCTTTCTTTTATCAAAGTTTTACACCTTTATACAACAAGGTTTTTTAGAGGGACGTTTTAAAGCCGGATAGTCTCTTTAAGTGTGAGGTGTACTGGCAACTTTCGTCTCATGTGGTTGGCACAAACGTTTCTACCACATCGACAAACTGTTGTTTTTGGACCGAGCAAAACAGCAAAAATGGGAATGGAACGCCACGTAAAAGACAATGGTACTGAGAACTACATGTAGCTCAGTGTGATTGGGGCATAATAGCCGAGTGGTTGACTCGTCCGCTCAGCAAGCGACGGGTCCCGGATTCAAATCCATCCCGGGCCACATAGGATTTTATTCCTGGCTCTTCACGTCCGTCGCATGGGACAGTATGGTGCCATGTACCTTGTGCCTTTGCAAGGGCAAGTAAAAGACCCCATCTAAGTGAGGAACATGAGTAGCTTGAGATGGCCTCTTCCGTACATACCAGGACCTATAATGCTATGGCTTCGGCCCTGACGGAAAAATTCTATACCCACAACTTGAACGGATACGTCCCGCAACAAGGCGCGTCACACCGTAATTGTAAAATTTATCAGAAATCTTGAATCCCTTTCCAGAGATTTCTCAAAAGTACAACACAAGGTTTCATTTTACTCAACAACAAAGAAAGAAGATATCGGAAATCACAAATCTCAACAAGATGCTGGTAAGAGTCATGGCTCTACATGTTTCGCTATGTAACTTGATCCCCAAGTTTCTATGACTGCCGGGCGGTTACAGCTAATGCCAATCGCTTATTTTTAATTGAAGTGATTTTCTCAATTCGATAATTCACAGTATAAATTTCATCCATACAGTTTTTCTATTTCGTGGTATACGGTTCACTTGAGGCGTTTGCGGCATTCAGACTTCATGTTTTCATCATTTAGGATTCGGGAAGTTACCTAACATATTCGACGCGAGAACTATAAGGCTCGATTCTTACTTTGGACGTCGAGCGTCTGCGAACGACTCGCGATCAGATTCAGACGCCGACATCGTCGTATTGAGTCATACGACTGGAACAAGTCAGTGTTTTGTATGGTAAAAATTATTGCAAGACCATTCCTAGACCCTCGATTGGACGCCGACAAAATCGTTTGTCATGCTTCAGTGTCGAATATAGCGTTCTTCAAACTTCACCGGGCGTCTGTCGTAGACGCCGGCATCTGAACTATGAATCAGGTGTAAAGGGAAAGAATGTCCCCAGGAAAAACCGTCCCAGGAACAAAAGATCCTATTGTTACATTCTAATCTCTGGGGATTGGTTTTCTATAGTCATGCCGCTTATTCCGTCATTCAACAATAGAAGTGGACACTTTTTACAGGGGGACACTCTGTACCGTTACACCGGCTTCAGCCTAGCAGCCGACTGGAAACATATACATATGTGACCCGCTCTGGCAAAAGCAGACGCATGTCGCTCTTACCTTGGCAGGTTGAGACCAATTTTTTTTCAATTTTCAATTTCAATATTGTCTACCTATTATGAAATCTGAAACAATCTGTTTCTTCCATTCTCTCCTGGTGTCATCTCGGTTCGTTGAGGCTCACCTTCTGAGCGACATGCAACTGCTTTTGCCAGAGTGGGTCACATATACTGTGGATGCTGTTTTCAGGCGGGACTTATACGGATAATGATTCAAATATATGTGTTCCTGATGAAAAATTCTTGTTTGGTGGATTCTATACCTTCATGCCTTGCAAGGGAATTAGTTTCTTACTATGGTTCAGTTTGATTGATTGATTCAACTGTAATCACGACCTTCAGAATCATGGATGAAACAACCAAAGAAGACAAGGTAGACTGACGCTATTCTCGCAGACTTCGTGGCCAACGCGCAAACTTACGGGCCGAGTGAAAGTTTCAGGATAGACTGGGGTTAAAGTGTAAAGTCGGATGACACCTCTACCGTTCTTGATATCAGACTATAAACCCATAATTTTAACTTTATAAATGCTGCAAAACTCGGCCAGATTGGAATTCAAATATGGCCGCCACTCGTCCATCTTGAAAATGGCTAATATTTCATGAACAATACCACAAACAATGTTCTCCCCTGTTTCCCTAGAACATTATGACTTGACACTTGTTATTTGTTCTTCTGGTACATTCACCCAGGTGAGCTCATGGTCCATCGGCCATTTCATTGTAATTTGTAGGTTGATGCAGTTTACACACTCAGTGAATTTCAGCAGTTTTCGAATCATGTGCTGACGTGGTTGCTTTCTCTACTTCCGTTAAAAGATGTCGCTGAGTTTGGTACGCCAGTAATCATAATATTGGGAACAATCTTAAATTCATTAACAATTGTAGTGATTATTGTTAGCAAAATTGGCCAGGAGTCAACCAGAATATTACTCGTAGCTCTTGCTTTATCCGACGCAGCCACTTTACTTTATAATCCCCTACAAACAACTCTACATAGGTTTTATCTAGTAAACATCAATCTGTGGTCCAAATGGACTCACGCAGCCTGTCCCCTTGACTGTTTTTTCTCTGTCGCTGTCCCGTCCACTTCTCATTGGATGGTCGTTCTGGTCACTCTTGAAAGATGGATATCTGTTACATACCCTCTGAAGGCCTTGGTCCTCTGTACGAGAAAATGGACATACGTTGCTATTATCAGTATGTTAATGATGCATCTAGCTGTTTTTGGTCAGGAGCTGGTCACAAGGCGATTACATCGAGGTGGGTTCTGTACTGAAAGGGTCTGTATCGGTGGTGACTGTGGTCGACATTATGAACTCATAATTGGTATTATCTGGTGCACTGTTTCTTTCTTTTTACCCTTCATCTTCATCGTCTTCTTTAACGCCTCCATCTTGTCTAACGTCATCAGAAGTCGGAACAAGCGCAGACAGTTACAGAATTCACGAGGATCGACGACACACCTCAACAGCATGACCGTCATGTTGTTGATGGTGAGTGTGGCATTCATATTGCTTGTTTCTCCACTGGCTATATCTCACGTGCTGCGTGGTTTTGTTGTAGACGACATCGAAAATAATCTTCCACATAATAATTACAGTTTCGCTGGTGGATGAGCTCGGAACCGGGCCCTTGGCTGAGTTTCTCAATGCTATCAATCACAGCAGTAATTTCATCCTTTATTGTATTTGCGGGAGACAATTTAGACAGGCATTTTTCAACATGTTGAGGTGCAGACGTAAAGGAAAGTGAAGCGATGAGCCCTGAGGGCCGAGTGGTTATCACGTCCGATCAGCAAGCGGAAGGTCCCAGGTACGAGATTCCAGCTCTTCGATTCCAGAGCATTTCCGGCTCTTCCCGTCCATCGCATGGGAGGGTAAGCCGTGGTGTACTAGTAACAGGCCATTTAATTAATGGGATGTTGCTTATCAAACACTTTCTTTTATCAAAGTGTTACACCTTTTTACAACAAGGTTTTTTAGACGGACGTTTTAAAGCCGGATAGTCTCTTTAAGTGTGAGGTGTACTGGCAACTTTCGTCTCATGTGGTTGGCACACACGTTTCTACCACATCAACGACTGTTGTTTTTGGACCGAGCAAAACAGCAAAAATGGGAATGGAACACCCCGTAAAAGACAATGGGACATATAAAAATGTCGGCTGCCCTTCGTCTGACAACATGGCAAACAAAACAAGTGGACTACATGTATAGGTCACTACTCGGAGCAAGATTCTCCAAAAATTGACCCAAATTCCAACACACTGCTGCTCAGTGATGCGTAACCGAAAATTCATGACTGAAGTATCGTCGGAAAGCATTTGTCGTCTACTTTTTAGATGATACCATGGTTTCTGCTGTAAAATGTACAGTTTTGCCACAGTGACTATTTTAAAGCAAATCGCTTGCGGGGTTTGTTGACTCTTGTTTTTTGACATGTCCTCAATATCAAGCGCCGTTTTGAGAAAAAGGCGAAAGAAGGATTTTTGTTTAATAGAAAATGCATTAGGCAGCCAAACTTCGGAGGCGTATTCTGCAAAATCTGCCGCTTCGAAATCAATGTGAATAGTACAAAATGTACATTTTGACCGACTGAATTTGAAAGTGTCATTAATCCATTTTAACAAATTTTTAATGGAACCTCGTTTCCAGGTGCACATTCGCATATTTGCACAGGTTTCGCCTATGACTGGAGCACGGCTTTGCCTGGAGGCTAGATTCACTCTCTATGGGAGGTATCACCAAAAATCAAAACAAACCCCGCGAGCCATTTGCTTTAAGTTGAGTTTGCTTTTTTTATACACCCTGTATAGGGCCGACAGCATCCTCAGCGCCCTCACACGACGAATAGTGTAATCGGGGTCTTTTGTGCACTGGACGTCCACCTGTGCCGGTTTTTTCCCCAATACTCCCAACACTAGAGGAGAGTGAGGGCGCTGAGGATACACTAACACCATGGCTACCACAAGAATTTTACATTAACTGAAGTCTTAAATCCTTTCCTTCCATAAGTACAAGACAAGGTTTCTTTGACTCTACAACAAACAAAGAAAATGTCAAAAATGACAAATCCCGACGTGATGTCTGGTAAGAGATATGGCTGTAAATGTTTTACTATAGATGTACCTAAGGTTACACCTGTTGAAAATACCCGTGTTTTTCCAGACCCGTGTCAAACCCGTGTGTACGAAAAGCCCGGCGAGAGGTCACACAACTACATTGTAGTTAAGTAGCCCGGCGACAGATGTGCTGCATGCACTGATTCTTCGGTCATTTCTGTATTGTCACACATTGTTGGAGGCGCGAAAACGACGTCACCAATGGCTGCGCCGCCTGTAGCCGTGCTAAGAACTAACGTAAACACGGGGATTTCGAAAAGCACGGCGAGCTTGCGTGCATTCAAAGGTGTGACCGCAAAAAAAACCCGGGGATTTTATGTAGTGTAACCACGGCTTATGTAACTTGATCATCAGGTGATGATGGGCGCTGTTGGTAGTTTATGCCAATTTTCTGAATGCGAACGCTATTGCCGGAAAAATTGAAGTATTACCAAAAGACGGCGCTGATGACGCCTTAGCCAATCGAAAGCCAGTAGCTGACTCTGAGCCGACGCCCCAATAAGATATGCTTTGATTGGCTGAAACACCCAGAGCATGTCGAGAGGAACATGTCACAATGATCGTCCGTCGCTATGGCCCCAAAGTTGTTATGAAAGCGGATTACTGATTGGCCTGCTTGGCGCCAATTCTTACACGCACTAGTGACGCCTATAATTGGTCATCTTCTGAGAAGCGGCGTGAATCAAAGCAGTTTCACACTTCAAAACTGCGGCGGGAGTGTCGTCGCAGTGGTCAGCATGTAAGAGCAGGGGGCTGAACATTCGGAACTTCCGAAGGCAACTGCTCGGCAATTTCCGTAGATACTGGCATTTACCCTCGGACACAATTCCAAGGCAGCCATCTTGAATGCGCAACGATTGCTGCCCGTTTGTGAGAGTTCAAATGCGGTCGCCTCATCACACCTGCGCATGAACTAAATAGGTCACATAAAAACATTGCGTTATTGATCAATAATTGGCAGATTGGGTGAGATACCGGTAAGTGTATATATAATATGCCTCAACCTATCGAGCAAGTACGGTGGAACATCTTAACGGGCCAAAATTCGGCGAAAATAGTCCTACGGCGGCCACGTGGGTTTGATGATAAACAACATGGCTGCCTTGGACTTGTGTCCGAGGTGAAATGCGCCGCCCAGTGACAGATAGCAGTTCGCCTCAGGTCGTTCCGAATGGGGGCTGAAAGTACGGTGATCCACATTTTCCTCTATTTCTGAATGGGGGGGGGGCATCCTGAATCATCAGCAACTAGGCTAAACTCCTGTCGTAGTTCCAAACCGCCACCCACCACTATACGTTGCCCGCGCTCTGAAAGTGCTCGAGTTGATTGCGATCTTCAAACTGTGATAGTGTCAAATAAGAAAAAGTTTGAAATAACCAGACATGGGCCATGCAAACAAGAACATGACGTATTGACACTCTCGAAAAAAGTTGGAAATAACCAAAATTCCTTTGTCTTGATACAAACATGACAGCCATGAAAAAACCAGTCTGACGTACTGACAGTCTGGAAATTGTTAGGATGTATCGAAAGTATCTCGCACTAAAGTGGTTGGAAGGCGACAACTTCTGATATCAGTGAGGTTTCGCAGACCTGACGAAATACGTAGTACGAAACACGAAATTTGGTCTCATTTACTGGACCTTATGTATTTCTGGAGATGGGTGGTACCACAAATGCTCCTGCTGCCTGTGCGTCGTTTAGCGTATCAAGACCTAGACTGGTTCCTGGTCCCAACATAGCTCAAGGATAAGGGACAGGTGTAATGTATGAGAATACCCCCCGTATGACAATGCCCGCTTTATTGTGTGGTGGACACTCAAATACAGAAAGACATGTTTATCAGTGCCTCCCCCATTGTCATGTCGCGGCTTATTCCGTCAATCTTTTATTTGGGGGCATTGGCAAACGGGGGGCAGTCAAAATCATTACACCGGTATTGCCTGATGTAACGACGTAGTTGATTGGCTAGCTCTTTTTGAATTTGAATTTGTAACGTCGCAGTTGATTGGTTAGCTATTTTGGGATGTGAGGTAAGTAAGCTATTTCTCAGTACTGAGGGGGAATCCTCTGTGACGTCACAAGTATGGCCGCCCAATACCGGTCCCTTTCTCCGTCTGAGCTATGTAGGGACCGGGTACCAGTCTAATCAAGACCGAGAGAGTAAATGGTGCATCTTGAATTTTTTAATTTCCACTTCATTCAAGTACTGTAGCTCCGAAGTGGAAACAAAAGATAATTTCAAAGTTCAATATACGAACACAACAACTCACGTCCGTTGCATGCGACAGTAAGCAGTGGTGCCCTGTACATTGTGCCTTGGCAAGGGCACCCTAAATAAACAGAGCAAATTTCAGGCTGATTGGACTTCAAATATGGCTGCTAATCCTCCATCTTGAAAAAAATGTAAAGTGCTTTATAAGCTTACCCCATGAAAATACCACAAAGAATGTTCTAACCTGGTATGATGTTTCCCTGGAACATATTGACTTGACATTTGTTGTTCGATCTTCTGGCACATTCACCCAGGTGAACACATGGTCCATGGACCATTTCATTCACAGTACGATTTTTCTTATAAACGTAGATTCATACTTTGCGTTTTGCGCTTTGCACTTCCTATGTTAGTGCGTGGTAGGAAAACTAATTTTATTGTTCGTACCACGGATAAACATAGGGAACGGACAAGCGCAAGCGAAAAACGGAGAACTATGAATAATTGGCCTTGAGATTCTTGTAACGAAAATCGCAAAAATATCTCTAAAATTTTCTTATTATATCTTACAAGAAAAACTTTATTAAGAAAAATCTTATAAAAATCTGCTGAAATCTGCTGGAATCATCCTCCCACAGCAGGGCTTTGGTCTCGTTCCTCTTCATACATTCGCACACAAAGCCCTGCTGCAATCATCCTCCCACAGCAGGGCTTTGGTCTCGCTCCTCTTCATACACTCGCACACAGAGCCCTGCTGGAATCATCCTCCCACAGCAGGGCTTTGGTCTCGCTCCTCTTCATATACTCGCACACAGAGCCCTGCTGGAAACATCCTCCCACAGCAGGGCTTTGGTCTCGCTCCTCTTCATACAAAGCCCTGCTGGAATCATCCTCCAATAGCAGGGCTTTGGTCCTGCTCCTCTTCATACACTCGCACACAAAGCCCTGCTGGAATCATCCTCCAATAGCAGGGCTTTGGTTTCCATCCTCTTCATACACTCGCCCACAAACCCCTGCTAAAATTTGATCTCCCAGCCAAGCATGAGGCGGTCAGAAAACCATTGCCCAATCAGAATGCAGCATTTTTAAGGTATGAATGCTGAATAATTATGACCCATAAAAATAATCAAAAACAGGTTGATAGGATAAGGTACTAGTCTATAATAGGGACTTTTGGCAAGGCTCCGTACCGTCGATCCGTATCACGTATTACAGGTACGTATGACTGTAATAGAAAATGCATTAACTCAATGATATGGACCTGAAGACGGTATTGGCTATGGTCCATATGATGGGATCATAGCAAAAAATAGACGGCAGCACACCGAGAAAACACGTCTTAATACATGTACCATGGACCCCTTTTGTGTGGGAAATTAATCAGGACCTACATGTAGATGTCAATAGGCCTAACTACTGGTTACACCTATTGAGGCATTGGGCAATGGTCCCATAGATTAACATCATCTTTTAACGAAGTGTATTGCTTACGTCATGTTCACCTTCCCAGATTCAGACCACGTGGCAAAGTGCCGGAACATCCTAAGCTGAAAGTTCGAGTATTTTCTTTCAAGCTATGAAATTCATTATGGTCAGGTACACTCTTGTAGGAAAGTAAAAGAACAGCATGTTTTCCTAAATATCTCAAAAACCATTGGAGCTACAGCAATGGTATTTGCACCCAATCTGTAGCAACATGTTGGGCATAGAACCATGGTGTTTTGGCGAAAATCAATTTTAATTAATTGAGAGAAAAATGACATTTTATAAAATCACTTTTTTGACAATTTTTAAAAAATCGTCCGATTTCAAACTCCGAGAGACGTCATCTGGTTACTTTTTGGTCCGCTTGCATCTTAACATGTTGAAAAATGCCTGTCTGAATTGTTTGCCGCAAATACAATAAAGGATGAAATTAATGCTGTGATTCATAGCATTGAGAAACTCAGCTATCGGCATCATGAACATCGCGATAAAAAATCTTTCCAAATCAGGCACATCATCCAAAACTATAGGTAAACCAAGTATAACTTTGCATATAGCAAGTGGAGAAACAAGTAATAAGAATGCCAAACTCACAACCAACAACATGACGGTCATGCTGTTGACGTTTGTCGTCGATCCTCGTGAATTCTGTAACTGTCTCCGCTTGTTCCGACTTCTAATGACGTTAGACAAGATGGAGGCGTTAAAAAAGATGATACACGAGAAGGGGAGGAGGAAAGAAACAGCGCTGGTAATATTGCGCATTGCATCTATATGTCTATTACAATCTGAGATTGTGGTTATACAATTACACATTTCATATCCAAATGATACTTTGAATTTTCTCATGTACAGCTCATGGCCATAAACAGCAAAATGTATCATTAACATACTCATAATAGCAACGTATGTCCATTTTCTGGTACAGAGGACCATGGCCTTTAAAGGGTATTTAACAGATATCCATCTTTCAAGAGAAACCAGTACGATTATCCAGTGAGATGACGACGGGACAGCGGCAGAGAAAAACCAGTAGAGGGGACAGGCTGCGGGAGTCCATATATGCCAAGCAGAATAAGGCACCTCACCATACACAATCAAAGTTTCTTTAAGGGGGTCACAAAAGAATGCAGCTGTGTCCGACAAGGCGAGAGCTATAAGTAATATTCTGGTTGACTCCTGGCCAATTTTGCTAAAAATTACCACAGCAATTGTCAGTGAATTTAATATTATTCCCAATATTATGATAACTGGCATTCCCAATTGAGCGGCCTTAATGTATGGAGATAAAATGCCACGCAGTCGTGACGCTGAGAAGGAAGAATCATATTCTTCCCCTGATGTAAAACCTGCAAAAACCTAAAATCATAAAAAATGAATGCAGTCGTTAACCTTTTCTGGGGAGGTCATTTCGCAATAAAGAAGTTCTGTTACCCGTACAATGCACTCCGAAAATCAGGATCACTGAAAAAGGCTGTCTCACCTTATGAACTTCGAGTACAAAAGTACAAAAAAACGATACCTCGTATATAGGTCGAGATGTTCTGAAGGGAAATGTAGAATGCAAAATATTCCTGGGAGAGGGGGTCCGGCCAATGATGCACATTTACGTTTGCATGTACAGCGGCGGTTATAGAGGATATCTTACACGGCCTGTGGGGTTTGCAAGCTGGCCACGAACTGTCCGAGAATAGCGTCAGCGTACCTGATCTTGTTGGGTTGTTTCATCCATGATTCTGAATGACTTGATTAGAGTTGAATTAATCAATCAAACTGAATCATCGTATGAAACTGATTCCTTCACAGGTAGGGTCAGAAAGTGTCAAATCCAACAAAACCAAGAAGGTCTATTCGGTAAATAGGTAGGTCTAGCCCTATACATGTATATGGAAAAATTTCTCTCATGTCCCACCTGGAACCAGCATTCATAGTTTTAACATCAGCGTCAGTTTACCTTGTCTTGTTTGGTCGTTTCATCCATGATTCTGAAGGTTTTGATTAGAGTTGAATCAATATAGGAGCTGTCAGCGAGTTGACCACTAGGTGTCACTAGGGCCCAATTCAATGCATCTAGCGGACCCAGTCATTATCGATCGAGCAGCGATCATAATAGATTTCCTGTACATTTGGTCCGCTAAGACTGTGCTGCCATCTGTTAGCAATATGCGCGGCTGACTGCTCCTATTAATCAGACTGAACCATAGTAAGAAACTAATTCCTTTGCAAGCCAAGAAAGTTTCGAATCCACCAAAACAAGAATTTGTCATCAGGAACCACATATTTGAATCATTATCCGTAATAAAGTACCGCCTGAAACTAGCGTCCATAGTACATATATGTTTTTAGTCGGCTGCTAGGCTTAAGCCGGATTCGTAGTTCAGATGCCGGCGTCTGCCACAGACGCCCGATGAATTTTGAAGAACGCGGTTTTCGACGCTGAAGCACGAAGTACCATTTTGTCGGCGTCCAAACGTGGGGTCTGTGAATGGTCGTGCAATAACCTTGCCCCACAAAACGCTGGCTTGTTGCTGTGGCATGAATCAACACGACGATGTCGGCGTCTGAATCTGATAGCGGTCGTTCGCAGACGCTCGACGTCCAAAGTATAAATCCAGCCTTATAGTTACTCGCGTCGAATAGGTTAGGGAACTTCCCGAATCCAAATGATATGAAGTCTGAATGCCGCAAACGCCAGAAATAACCGTATATCACGAAATAGAAAAACTGTATGGATGAAATTTATACTGCGATTTTTCGCGTTCAGAAAATTACTTCAATTAAAAAAATTACTGGTATTAGCTACCGAATCCTGCGATGGAAACCTGAGGTTCACGTTACAGAGTGAAACACAGAGCACAGGAACTTGTACCTTCATAGATGGCAGATTAGGGTTAGAATGTCCAATAGTAGCAACCCTAATTAGGGTTACGGTTAGGTTCAGGGGTTCCCCTACCCCTATACAAAATGTATATGTATTACTGGCAAGGAATGAAACTCCTGCGTTTTCCTGTACATGAATAGGGTAGTGCATTTTGCGAATCTCCTGTCACTCCAGAACGAGGCTAACAGTGGCGCCGATGAAATGGTGGCTTCCTGAATCAAAATTCAAATTCCTGCTCACTGATTGGCTGCCAGGGCGTGAACAAAAACAGTTTCGAACAGACGGACGTTTTAAGTTACAATTCTCGAAGCCCGATAGTCTCTTTAAGTGTGAGGTGTACTGGCAACTTTCGTCGCATGTGGTTGGCACAAGCGTTTCTACCACATCGACGGACAGTTGTTTTTGGACCGAGCAAAACAGCAAAAATGCGAATGTAAAACCGTAAAAGACAACGGGCCGTATTCAAAAAGGGTGTTTAAAGGGCCTCTAGAGGCAACTTGCTATTAGGCTACTATCAGGACTGCAACTATACAACAGGTGGCGCTAGTAACCATGAACTTATGAATTGTGGATCAAATGTTGACATTGATGAAATTTTACTTCAAAAATGATTCCCAAGTTGCATCCTCATGCCACCAATTCTGTGTTAGTAATCATATCAATATGCACTAAAAAGCTGCCTCTAGAGGCCCTTTAAGACTTAGACGCGTGTAACTTCGTCAAATGCATGGTGGAAGTGTGTGCATTTAGTGAAGTATGCCGGCGGCCCTTCGTCTGACAACATCGTCTGCAAACAAAATCATATTAAAGGAGTTAGACGCCGAAGTTGTAAACAAGCTGGTTTGTTTACAAATATGGTCGGCAAACTAGTTTTATTCCTTCGTGCAGGTGGCAGCACCCGTGATCGTTAGACTGGTTCCCGGTCCGATGCAACTCACTCACGATATTCACGTCAGTACATATCACCGACAATAGGTGGCAGCACCGCAGGCATCCGTGGATACAACTTCGGCGTCTAACTCCTTTAAGTGGACAAGGTCACCTCTCGGAACAAGTTCCGGAACTGGTCAGTTTACTTGCCAGGGAGGGTAGGGAAGGAGGTGAGAGACCTGGCTGAGGTGGTACTTATTCCGAGATGAAGTGAATGTCTCTCGGCAACTCCTTTCTGAATTTCTAGGATACATCGAACTATGGGGAAGCTGTTAAAGCGAATGGCTCGCGGGGTTTGTTGTGGCGCCATGACAGTTGGTCATCGATATCAAGCAGCATTTTGAGAAAAAGGCAAAAGAAGGATTTTAGCTTAATGAGAAATGCATTAGACAGCCAAACTTTGGAGGCGTATTCTGCAAAATCTGCCGCTTCAAAATCAATGGGAATAGTACAAAATGTACATCTTGACCTACTGAATTTGAAAACGTCATTAACCCATTTTAACAAATTTTTACTGGAACCTCGTCCCCAGTCTTTACATTCGCATATTTGCACAGGTGTTGGATATGGCTGGGGCACGGCTTTGCCTGGAGGCTAGATTCACTCTCTATGGAAGGTACCACCCAAAATGTAAACAAACCCCGCGAGCCATTCGCTTTAACCTGGGCCCATATTCATAAAACCTGGCTAGCGTAGCTGCTTGCTTTGTTGTGGTGGTGTACATTGGCCTGTAGAGAGCGTGTAATTTCAGGGGCGGATACAGAGAGGGCGGGGCCGAGGGAGGCCTGATAGCCAAGTGGTTAATCACGTCCGCGCAGCAGCGGCAGGTCCCGGGTTCGAATCCATCCCGGCTCTTCACGTCCGTCGCATGGGACAGTAAGCCGCGCGCGGTGCCTTGCACCTTATTTCCTTACAAGGGCAAGTAAAATACCCCATCGAAGTGAGGAACATGAGTAGCTTGAGATAGCCTCTTCCGTACTTTCCAGGACCAGTAATGCAATGGCTTTGGCCCTGATGGAAACATACAATACCTAGAACCTGGACGGATACGTCCCGCAACAGGGCGCGTCACAGATTGTAGTAAAATTGAACAGAAATCTTGAATCTCTGTGCGGAGATTTTTCATTTTATAAGTACAACACAAGGTTTCATTTTACTCTACAACAAGGTAAGAAAATGTCAGCATGCACCCGTTCAATAGCATTATAATTTATCACCGTCAACTGGTCATTCAAGTCACGTCCCAAAATAGCAAACCAATCAGGAAATTCAAACACCACCGCCCTATGTTTTTTTAAAACATTCCTTGTTAACTTGCCACTTCATGGCTCCGAAGTGGAAACAAAAGATAATTTCAAAGTTAAATATACAAACACCACAACTCACGTCCGTTGCATGCGACAGTCAGCAGTGGTGCCCTGTACATTGTGCTGTGCCTTGGCAAGGCTAGCGTCCAATGGAAATACCTAGTATGTCACATTTTGTTGTTTTCGAGAAAAATGGGTTTATGTGCAATGACAACTTGGAAGAGTTTTGTTGTGGAAAACACTCCTAATTAAAAATATGTCATACAACAGGATTAAATGCAATTTGCTATGTTTTACCTCTGATTTCCTGCTGAATTTGCAAAGGTAAAAACGTAGTAAGTCACAATTCTGATGACTTAGACGTAAAAACCGAGTAAGTGCACCACTGTCTTTCCGAGGCTTTGGCGAACATTTTGCAAACTAAAACTGTTTATTATGATGAAACAATACCTAGTAAGTACGAATTTGGCCTTAACTCATTTTTTCCAAAAATGTGACTTACTAGGTATTTCCACTGGACGCTAGAAGGGCACCCTAAATAAATGCAGAAATGTCAGCCCGATTGGACTTACAAACATGGCTGCCAGTCGTCCATCTTGAAAAAAACTGTACTTTGCTTTATACCTCATGAAAATATCACAACGAATGTTCCAGCCTGGTATGATGCTCGGCATGATGATAGAGGATAGGCCTACTACATGTACAGTCTTGTTAAAAAATAAAAAGACAGTGATGTTTTCTATTCTGCCGAGAGGCCAATGGTCATTTGTGGGCAAGATTGCCATTTTTATACACAAAAATATCTTGCCTAAATGATGACATACCAAATTTAGGATTTGTGGCAAATTATCATGAAAATATCAGAATTTCAAAATATCAAGAAAAAACACAATTTTTAGAATCGCCAATTTTCATTTCAAAATCAGCGTGATATTATTCCCTGATGATTTCTAAGAAATTCTGTGAAAAAAGTTTCGAAAAATCTCTTGTCGTTTTCAAGATATATCAAAATATCATCAGAAAAATATGCCATATTTTGGGGGCATTTTGAGACTTTCGTTGAATTACCCATCTTTGATGTAAAAATGATGGAATAATCAGCATGATCTGTTATGTTACCACGATGAGTGACTGTTGACGAAGGAAAAATATGAAAACTATCGAATTTTGCAAAATATCAAATTCATAAAAACTGATGATATTTTGACATATCTGGAAAATGAGAAACGATTTTTTAAAACTTTCTTCACAGGAATTCATAGGATCGACTGGGGAATGATATCACGCTGATTTTAAATTGAAAATTCCAAATTTTGAAAAATGAAGTGTTTTTGAGATTGATATTTTCATGATATTTTAGTGATATTTTGTCACAAACCCTCAATTTCGTATGCGATCATTCTAACAACATTAAAGGGCATAACATAACACAAGTTGAGGTTGAAACCTTCGATACTAGCTGAGATATTAACTGTCTTTTTACTTTTTAACAAGACTGTACATCCTGATGCAACGGGTGGTTGATTTGCGAAGAGAACGTTGCTGTGGTCGCAATTATACTTTTTTAGCAGTGTTGTTTGATTGCTTTCCAAATTTTCCCTATTACACCACGTTGGTGCACCTATTCCACCAGGGCCGGGCATTCCATCCTCGGTGAATCACAATCGCGGCCCGCCACGGATAGTTGCTAGTCTATAATAATACATGAGCATCCTCCCACAGCAGGGCTTTGGTCTCGTTCCTCTTTATACACTCCACACAAAGCCCTGCTGAAATTGGGCCTCCCAGGCAAGCATGAGGCGGTCAGAAAACCATTGCCCAATGAGAATGCAGCATTTTTAGGGTGTGAATACTAAATAATTATGACTCATAATGACCGACAATCAAAAATAATAAGAATCTTTCCTACACATGGGAAGAACCTCTGTGATAAAATTCAGTCAATTTTGGAAAGATGTAAGTGATTTGTAAACTAAAGCACAAAACTTTAAGGTCAAACGGGGAAAAACCATGAATTTCGTAATTCTCCAAGTTATCCTGCAAATACAGGCTGAGGGAGTGCAACTGGAGTATGGAACAGCCACACCAGATCCACTAGATGTTCTATTTCAGCAGGGGTTTGTGTGAGCGGATGAAGAGGAGCGAGGTAAAAACCCCTGCTGTGGGAGGATGTACATGAGGGGAACTCAATGATATGGACCGGAAGACTGTATTGGAGAAGATGCACGTAATCATGGGATCATGTAGACAAAAATATACGGCAGCACACCGAAAACAGGGCCCGGTTGCACCAAGCTTAAAGCGAATGGCTCGCGGGGTTTGTTGTGGCGCCATGACAGTTGGTCATCGATATCAAGCACCATTTTGAGAAAAAGGCTAAAGAAGGATTTTAGTTTAATGGGAAATGCATTAGACAGCCAAACTTCGGAGGCGTATTCTGCAAAATCTGCCGCTTCAAAATCAATGGGAATAGCACAAAATGTACATCTTGATCTACTGAATTTGAAAACGTCATTAACCCATTTTAACAAATTTTTAATTGAACCTCGTCCCCAGTGTTTTCATTCGCATATTTGCACAGGTGTTGCATATGGCTGGAGCACGGCTTTGCCTGGAGGCTAGATTCACTCTCTATGGGAGGTACCACCAAAAATGTAAACAAACCCCGCGAGCCATTTGCTTTAAGTTTTTGTCGTAAGATATGGAATTTTGGACAACCCCTAAGACATGTCGTAACTGCATAGGCAGGAAAGTTAGGACGACTAAGATGTCGATGGTGCAACCCGCATTTAGACATTTACTGCAACCGGGCCCAGGTCTTATATTCTGTAAGCGCCTTCTGTGTCGCAAATTGATCAGGACCTGGATGTCAGTTTCATTTCAATAGTTTTAACCACTAGTGACACCTATTGAGGCAGTCGGCAATGGTCCCATTGATCAACAGCACATCTTAATGACGTGTATTATTTACCTGATGTTCACCTTCCCAGACTCAGATCACGTGCCGGTGTGACGTTTTTCAGTGAGGCCATTTTTTCTGTGTGATTCCCATTGTTCGGAACACACTCGGAAACGGACTCGCTGTTTCTCTGTGTGTCGCCCATTGTCAAGTCGCCGCGGATTCCGTGGATCTGTTGTAATGTCACACTGGCACACCGGTCTCGTGAAAAACGTCACACCGGAATATCCTAAGCTGAAAGTTGGAGCAGTAATGCGGGTGATCCACCGACTTGACGACGAGTTTATGATCAGTTTGCGACTTGTTCGCGACGAGTTTTACGACGAAAAATCATAGCCTGTGGATCAGCATTCACGATTCGTTCACGGTGAGTTTGCGACTCGTTCACCACTGAATTCTGTTGACGACTAGTTTGCGACGAGTTTACGACGAGATCAAATGTTTGATTTGGTTCGGTGGATCAGCTTCATGCGGGTGATCCACCGACTTTACGACGAGTTTACGATCAGTTTGCGATTAGTTCACGACGAGTTTGCGACTAGTTTACGACGAAAAGTCATAGCCGATGGATCAGCGTTCACGATTCGTTCACGACGAGTTTGCGACTCGTTCACCACTGAATTCTAGTTTGCGACGCGTTTACGATGATATCAAACATGTTTAAATTGGTTCGGTGGATCAGCTTCAACGTCACGTCATTTCTTTACGATCAGTTTGCGACTAGTTTACGACGAGTTTGCGATTCGTTGACGACTGTCGTCGTGAACTAATCGTAAACTCGTCGTCCAGTCGGTGGTCACCCGCATACTCTGAATAGGCTATGAAATTCAGGTGTAAATTCCGCCAGACATCACCTGGTTACTTTTGGGTCCGTTGGCATCTTAACATCTTATAAAAAGCCTGTCTGAATTGTCTCCCGCAAATACAATAAAGGATGAAATTACTGCTGTGATTTATAGCACTGGGAAACTCACAGATCGACTCCATAAACCACGCGAAGGTATGTATTTCTATTTTATACAAATCATCGCCAAAATGCCAAGGTATACCCAATATAAGTTTACATATAGCAAGTGGAGAAACAAACAGTAAAAATGCCACACTCACAGTCAACAACATGACGGTCATGCTGTTGACGTTTGTCGTCGATCCTCGTGAATTCTGTAACTGTCTCCGCTTGTTCCGACTTCTGATGACGTTAGACAAAATGGAGGCGTTAAAGAAGACAATGCAGGCAAAGGGGATGAGGAAAGAAAAAAAGGTGGTAAAATTGCGTATTACATCAGCATATTCCTCACAATGTGGGTAAGGGACTAGACAAAAACAAAATGTACCAACTCCATGAAATATAATGGCTTTTCTCATGTAGAGTTCGTGACCAAAAACAGCTATCTGCATCATTAACATACTCATAATAGCAATGTAGGTCCATTTTCCTGTACAGAGGACCCTGGCCTTTAAAGGGTGTGTAACAGATATCCATCTTTCAAGAGTCACCAGTACGATCATCCAATGAGAAGTGGACGGGACAGCGAGCGTGAAAAAGGAGTAGAGAGGACAGGCTGCCTCAGTCCATGTATCCAAATCATTAGTATGCCACACGTCATACACAACAAGAGTTACCCTAATAGGTTCACAGAAGAATGTCGCCGTGTCAGACAAGGCGAGAGCTATAAGTAATATTCTGGTCGACTCCTGGCCAATTTTGCGAAAAACTACTACAGCAATTGTGAATGAATTTAATATTATTCCCAATATTATAACAACTGGCATTCCCAATCCACTGGCATGAAGCAATTGCACCATACTGGCATACCATGAAAAAACCGGAAGTTCTGCAGCAACCTAAAAGCATAATGAAATGGTCCATGGACCATGTGCTCACCTGTTGGACACAGTGTAATGACAGAGGGATGTACACCCTTAGCCAAAGGTAATTTAAAGGCGCTCTAGTTCGAATTGTAAACATCACGACAGTGGCTAGTCCATTTCCACGCAGAGGAAATAGACCTCAGTAACTGCAAGCATGTTAGGGGCCGTTCACAATTATCAACATTTTCACAAGTGTACAAAGAGTACACTTTTTACAGAACCCCCTCCCCCTCCCCT
>NMRB01001142.1:170793-195076 GCA_002633025.1 Notospermus geniculatus | reverse complement strand
CCCTCCCCCTCCCCAAAAGCGTACATTAAGGAAAATGTTGATATTGGTCTATTTTTAGATCAACAGTTTGAAAATTTTGAAAAGTGTACACCGAGTGTCAACCCCCTCCCCCCTAGCGTACTGTTTGTACACTTGTGAAAATGTTGATAATTGTGAACGGCCCCTATACATTGTTATGAAAATTAATAGGAGAAAGTGCATGAATAGCGGTAACGCATGCCAATGCAACTGACACAGAATTCCCCTGTTGTGAGGAATTCTTCGGTGAGTTCGCGCATGCGCAGAGCCCTTAACATCAAAAACATGTCATAATGTTTAAACAAAGAAGGCAGTCAATCTGATTGACCGATCACAACAGGGATAAGGTGGTTTGCTTTTTAAATGACACACCTTATGGATGGCGTTTTTACCGGCTACATTTCTATTATATAGGAAACATATGGCAGGCTGATATTGTTGGGAAACCCCTGTTCTGAGGTCGGGAGCGAATTGACCTCTGTTTCCATTTATTTCGGGGGTGTTTTCGCAATAAATCTCTTCATTGGCAAGAAAACCTTTCACACCTCGGCCTTCTATGACGGCCCACTGAATTCTAAAGGATTTTTGTGACAGATTGGGAATTTTACCTATCGTTTTCATGCAGCAAGTTTTCTTCCCAGGAGCTTTTTATGCGCAAAATCGGCCGTAAAAGTCAGTTAATGCATTGAGAGCAGCGCCGCCTGTCGCCGATTTGGCGTAAATGAGATAAATTTCTTGATATGTGCGCTGAGTTAGTATGTAGAATGCAAAACATCCCTGAGAGAGGGGTCCGGCGAATGATGCACATTTACGTGTGTACTGCAGTTTTTCAGTATATGGCCGAACCCGCTGGTTATGGAGGATACCCTCCTGGCTGGGAATATCCGTCACGACCTGTGGGGTTTGCACTCGGCCACGAGCTATCCAAGCCAATCTGAAGAGGTCGCCACCATCGATCCTCGGCTGAGACCTCTGAAAACGGCTGGAACCTACACTCAATAATTCAGTGGTATCGGCCTTCGCTCGAAGCGGTCACCCTGTCAACCACTGAAATACTTGGTGCAAAAGTCCGTTTCTGAACACTAGATGTCAGTACCGGTTGTTGAGGAACGCGCTCGATCAACCAGCCAATGAGCGATCAGCCAGTAAGAAAATGTTTCATGTCTTCTCATATAGTTACATGAAATACTGGTCGCTGATTGGTTGATGAAATTTTGCGCCATCTAGCGTTCAGAAACACGATTAGGCCCCAACTGTGCCAGTGGTTGAGAGCGTATAACTAGTATTAAAGATAATGTATCACGACTTCATTGTTTACATTCAATGTTTGTAAACATGGATGTTTACATCATGTTATTTTGGATTTTTGGGACATGCCAACCCACCAAATTGAATACTTTTGGTATCAAAAGAATTTTTACAGGGGCATGCCACCAACAAACTACTGATAAGACAATAAAACACTGGATATAAACAAACAAAATGTAAATAAACAATGATTTTCGTGGCCCGCGAAAATACCTGTGATACATTATCTTTAAGTTCGGGGCCACAGTGGAGACGAGTGTAGCTGGCACTTAGCACCCAGCGTCGATTTTACCAATTATGTATTTGATAAAGTAATCATACCAAAAATTAGAAATAGTGCCAGTATTTGTAAAAATACTACAATTTTAACATTCCGTTGGGTATTCAATGCTGTATTAGGCCCCTATTACATAGAAGTATACGGTATACGAAAACGCCGGTTAACAAAGGATTCCAATGGATTCACGACCGTGAAGCCATTGTTAATCGGCGTTTTCGTATACCGTATACATGTACTTCTATGTAATAGGGGCCTCAAGGAACAAAGTAAGAACTCTTTCGAATCCCTACGCATTTGTTTGTGCAACGGTCAGAAATTCATCCGCCTTCAACAATGCATTTGTACTGTGCAAAAGAAAGTACCAGAGTTAAATGGGGCATTGAACTCTGGGTACGAGATTGTGTCCAAGCTTGGCGTCAACCTACCTCATCTTGTTCGGTTGTCACATTCATGATTCTGAATGTCTTGCTTAGTGTTGAATGATCAGAATTAATCAGACCAAATCATACTGTGGACGCGATTACCGAGGGCAAGAAAGTATCAAAAAATCCACTTAACAAGCATGTTTCATCGGCAACAAATATTTTGAAACATTCCCCATGTCCTGACTGACTCTTTTCTAGAGTTTCAGATTGTAAAGTTCCACTTGAAAAAGACCCCGGTTGGGGTCGAAAATTCGTGAATTCTGGAGATTGACTTCTTGTCTATTATCCTGACTGACACCAGTGTCCAAACCTTCCCAGTTGGCTGCTAGGCCTATGCAGTTCCTTGTGTCGAATAAATCACTTGCTAAAGCCTCAGTTACGAATACATGAAATCTAAATGCTGGAAACGCCTGAAGCGAACCGGATACTACGAAACAGAAAAACTGTATGGATGAAACTTATACGTCGAATTATCACATTCAGAAAATTACTTCAATAAAAAAGTTACGGATATAAACTAACAGATCCTGCGATGGAAACACATTTTGTAATTTCAAACATATTTAGCACACCGAGGTGAGCTATTTTCGTGGTGCAGCGTCCGTCGTCGTCGTCCGTTCTTAGGGCACGTTTGGTAACCGCTTGGGCTAGACCTGCAACTTTGTACATAATATATCGATATACTTGCTCTAACACGATATGTTTCTACTTTCAGCAGAACGACATAATGACGCCATGATGTGTCCACGTCCCCTCTATACGTACACAAAGAATTTTGACTGCCTTCCGACTTCAAATATGGTGGCCAGTCGACCATCTTGGAAACGGGACTTTAGCAATATCTCAAGAACAGCAACTACACTGTAGAGTGTTGAATGAATTTGTAGGCCTATGTGGATACCCTCCAGATTGAGTGTAGCTCTATTGCACTTCAAATATGGCCGGCAGGTCGCCACACTCAGAAAAAGGTATTCGGCTCATATCACTTAAACTACAGCAGCTAGAACGTTTTTACCCTGCAATGATATGTATCTAGATACCCTATATAAATGCAGGAAATTTCAGCCGGTCGGGCTGGAATTTAAATATGGCCGCCAGTCGTCCATCTTGAAAAATGGAATTTGGCTCATACCTCGTGAACAATACCACAAAGAATGTTCTAACTTTATTTAAAACTCCCTCTAAAAACCTGGATGTTATACAAAGAAGTAACACTTTTGATGAAAGAAATTGTTGATAACATCGTCCCATTAATTCTGGCCTGTTCCTTTACATATGGACCTACAACTTTGAAAAATCTTGATGAAGGAATATGTAAGATGAGAAAACATATTGATTTGTTCTGACACTCCTACAACCCATGCACTAGCCTCTGAGTTCTTAAGGCGAGAAAACATCTTTAAGGCTACGGGTAAACCGAACGGGACGCTTTGTTATTTCCGCCGCACTGCATGGCTCTGAAAGGATAAATCGCATGGGTTGCCATGTCGCACGCGAAATCGCGTTCGGTGTACCCGTAGCCTAATTTGTGCGCCGCTCGCACCCTACACGCAAACCACAAGGCAATGGAGGGTAGGCCTACTCTGTGGCCTGAGTATTAGGCCACTCCATGAAGACAGGATATGGTACACGAACCGAATTCTTGGAATGCTGCTATACATTAGATCATTTGCAACTACATGTGTGTCATCGTCATGGAGATTTCTGGGAAATTCGCTCATGCGCAGTGGCCGTTTTGACCTGCCCAACACTCCCGGCAGATGATCCTGGAATGCATTCACCCTGCATTGATGATATGTATCTACATGTAGGTACCCGACGCAGCAAAATTCGGCCGGATTGGAATTCAAATATGGCCGCCAGTCGTCCATCTTGAAAATGGCTAATATTTCATGAACAATACCACAAACAATGTTCTCCCCTGTTTCCCTAGAACATTATGACTTGACACTTGTTATTTGTTCTTCTGGTACATTCACCCAGGTGAGCTCATGGTCCATTGGCCATTTCATTGTAATTTCTAGGTTGTTGCAGTTTACACACCCAGCGAATTTCAGCAGTTCTTGAATAATCTGCTTTCGTGGTTGCTTTGTCTACTTCCGTTGAAAAATATCGGTGAGTTTGGTATGCCAGCAGTCATAATATTGGGAATAATATTAAATTCATTGACAATTGTAGTGGTTATTGTTAGCAGAATTGGCCAGGAGTCAACCAGAATATTACTCATAGCTCTTGCTTTATCTGACGCAGCCACGTTACTTTATAATCCCCTAAAGGAAACTCTCCGTCGCTTTAATCTTGTGTCTGTTTGGAGCAACTGGACTCCCGCAGCCTGTCCTCTTGACAATTTTTTTACCCTTGCTGTTCCGTCCACTTCTCATTGGATGGTCGTTCTGGTCACTCTTGAAAGATGGATATCTGTTACATACCCTTTGAAGGCCTTGGTCCTCTGTACGAGAAAATGGACGTATGTTGCCATCATGAGTGTGCTAATGCTGAATTTTGCTGTTTTGAGTCATCAGCTGTTCATCTCCAGAATCGATCCACGAAGTGGATTATGTACTAAAAGAACCTGTATCGGTTGTGAACGGCATTACCATCTCAAGATTGGTATTACCTACTGCACTGTTTCTTTCTTTTTACCCTTCATCATCATCGTCTTCTTTAACACCTCGATCCTGTATAACGTCATCAGAAGTCGGAACAAGCGGAGACAGTTACAGAATTCACGAGGATCGACGACAAACATCAACAGCATGACCGTCATGTTGTTGGCGGTGAGTGTGGCGTTCTTATTGCTTGTTTCTCCACTGGCTGTATCTCACGTCCTGCGTGGTATAACTTTAGGCAGAAACATATTCACAGATGTGCCATATATAATAATTACAATTGGGGTGGTGGATATCTACGCAACCGGACCCTTGGCTGAGTTTCTCAATAGTATCAACCACAGCAGTAATTTCATCCTTTATTGTATTTGTGGAAGACAATTCAGACAGGCGTTTTTCAAAATGTTCAGGTGCAGACGGAAAGGAAACTGAAGAGATGAGCCCTGAGGGTCGAGTGGTTATCACGTCCGATCAGCAAGCGGCAGGTCCCGGGTTCGATTCCAGAGTATTTCCGGCTCTTCCCGTCCATCGCATGGGAGGGTAAGCCGTGGTGTACTACATGTAGTAATAGGCCCTAATTAATGGGATGTTGTTTATCAAACACTTTATTTTTTCAAAGTGCTACATCTTTATACAACAACGTTTTTTAGACGGACGTATTAAAGCCTCACTGTATTGAATTTTACGATATTTTCAAAGTGTTAGGAGAGTGCAGGTATAGGTCTCATAGCCTCGTGAAGGTCCCCAAAATACTTGCCTGATACGTACTTCAATGATTAATGAATCAAGACCTAGTTTTCAGCACACATTGAAAAAACTGCAGGCAGAGCCCTAATGTATTCAGATAGACCACAGTATGATGGTGTGACCGGTTTTCGTGGTACTAGGCCATGTAGGCCGAAGACTTTACCGCCCGATTGCGGCGTTACTCGCTTTGCGTCCGTAATTACTAGTATTTTGTTATGTATCGAAAATACAGATATTAATTTACCGTAAAATGTTTATGTCTCGCGGGCGCGTGCGGGAATAAACGTGAATAAACGGGAAAAAACGGGAGTACCACGAAAACTGCTCTACCCCGAAAACTGGTCACTCGATCATACATTTTACACTACACTAACGTCGGAGGACGTAAGCACTTTCTGAATTCCACACAGTGAAGCTTTAAGTTACAATTCTTGAAGCCGGATAGTCTCTGTAAGTGTGAGGTGTACTGGCAACTTTCGTCTCATGTGGTTGGCACAAGTGTTTCTACCACATCGACGGACTGTTGTTTTTGAACCAAGCAAAACAGCAAAAATGCGAATGTAAAACCGTAAAAGACAATGGGCCGTATTCAAAAAGGGTGTTTAAGACTTAGACGCCTGTAACTTCGTCAAATGCATGGTGGAAGTGTGTGCATTTAGTGAAGTACATGTATGTCGGCGGCCCTTCCTACACCGCTGGATTCAACCTGAGTTGAGTTCAGCCTTTCCTACATTCATCCCACAGAATGTATATCATTCTCAGGCCACACGTCGCCGAACAGATACGAGGAGTTATTTCATGTTGACCTGCTTGGTCAGCTTTGTTCAAACCTGCGTAGTTCATGTGTATCAATCACCGGCCAACTTGGGATGAGATGGTGGGGATGAACATTTGCTGGAATGGCTTTGATGGATTCCGGCGAATGTCGGCAGGGGTTTGTGTGAGCGGATGAAGAGGAGCGAGGTAAAAACCCCTGCTGTGGGAGGATGAGGTCACCTCTCGGAACAAGTTCCATAACTGGTCTGTTAACTTACCAGGGAGAGTGGGGAAGGAGGTGAGACGCCAGGGCCGAGGTGGGACTTATTCCGAGAAGTGAATGTCTCTCGGCAACTCCTTTCTGAATTTCTAGGATACATCGAACTATGGGGAGGCTGTTAACCTAGGTCCATATAAAACCTTGCTAGCGTAGCTGGGCCGACCGCACAGAAAGTCCGATAGTGCTACCGGCGCCTATCGGTCAGTTAGTTATAACGCATTTTACCATTAACTAAACCGCTGATAGGTACCAAAAGCACTATCGGACTTTCTGTGCGGTCGGCCCTGGGCCGACCGCACAGAAATTCCGATAGTGCTACCGGTGCCTGTCGGCAGTTAGTTATAACGCATTTCCCCATTAACTATACCGCCGATAGGCACCGAAAGCACTATCGGACTTTCTGTGCGGTCAGCCCTGGTTGCTAGTGGTGGTGTACATTGGCCTGTAGAGAGCGGGTAATTTCAGGGGCGGATACAGAGGGGGCGGGGCCTAGGGAGGCCTGATAGCCGATTGGTTAATCACGTCAAAGCGGCAGGTCCCCGGTTCGAATCCATCCCTGGCCATATGGGATTTCATTCCCGGCTCTTCACGTCCGACGCATGGGACAGTAAGCCGCGCGCGGTGCCATGCAGTAAAATACCCCATCGAAGTAAGGAACATGAGTAGCTTGAGGTGGCCTCTCCCGTACTTTCCAGGACCAATAATGCAATGGCTTTAACCCTGATGGAAAAATACAATACCTACAACCTGGGCGTATACGTCCCGCAACAAGACGCGTCACGACTGTAGTAAAATTGAACAGACATCTTGAATCTCTGTCCGGAGATTTCTCATTTCATAAGTAGAACACAAGGTTTCATTTTACTGCACAGCAAGGTAAGAAAATGTCAGCATGCACCCGTTCGATAGCATATCACCATCAACTGGTCAATCAAGTCTCGTCCCAAAATAGCAAACCAATCAGGAAATTCAAACACCACCGTCCTATGTTTTTTTAAAAACATTTCTTGTTAACTTGCCACTTCATGGCTCCGAAGTGGAAACAGAAGATACTTTCAAAGTTAAATATACAAACACCACAACTCACGTCCGTTGCATGCGACAGTCAGCAGTGGTGCCCTGTACATTGTGCTGTGCCTTGGCAAGGGCACCCTAAATAAATGCAGAAATGTCAGCCCGATTGGACTTTAAAACATGGCTGCCAGTCGTCCACCTTGAAAAAAACTGTACTTTGCTTTATACCTCATGAAAATACCACAAGTTCCAACCTGGCAAATGCCTGGTATGATGCTCGGCATACCATATCCAACACAACTTCCGCCGGTAAATACCAGATTCCACCAATCAGGATTCCGTTTTATATGGACCCATTAATTCGTACCACTTCACTTCCGCCGATAAAACTGAATCCTGATTGGTCGAATCCGGTATTTACCGGCGGAAGTTCCTGTCCGAATTAATGGGTCCATATTTTGATTTAATGAGCACATATATTCGAATTAATGAGTAGGCCCTACATATAGGGTACATATATTCGAATTAGGAGTACATATTCGATTTAGTGAGTCCATATAAAAACAAGACGCTATTGGCTGAAATAATGACCCATTAATTGCCCGAATATGTATTCATAAAATAGCATTTAATGGGTCCATTAAATAAGAACTCCCGCCTACCATAAACGGGTGGTTGATTTTGCGAAGAGAACGTTGTTGTGGTCGCAGTTTTACTTTTTTAATAGTGTTGTTCGATTGCTTTCTTAATTCTCCCTACTGCATCACGTTGGTGCACCTATTCCACCAGGGCCGGGCATTCCATCCTCGGTTGAATCACAATCGCCGCCCGCCACGGATAGTTGCTAGTCTATAATAATACATGTACATGAGGGGTTCAACTCAATGATATGGACCTGAAGACGGTATTGGAGAGGATGCACATTATCATGAGGATCATGTAGACAAAAATATACGGCAGCACACCGAAAACAGGGCCCGGTTTCACCAAGCTTAAGTTTTTGTCGTAATGCCCCAATCACACTGTGCTAGTTCTCAGTACGTTCTTGAAAATTTTGCCGAACGGGCTCAAACTGTGTGCGAACGGAGTGGGCGTAGTGGCAACTTTTTACAGTCGTTTACGAACTTCATGGACGGGAAGGGTGCTCCAGAACACCGAGGCATTATTTGGCCAAGGGTTACACGTTCTAGCCCGTTTTTCGATTCTTTTAGGATGGGACAGGACGTGTTGAGAACTACTTCCGTTTGACAGGCCCTTTATACCCCCATCACACTGAAGTCGTTCTCAAAACGTCCTGCCCCGTCCTAAAAAATCATAAAACGGGCTAGAACGTGTACCCTTGGCCAAATAATGCTTCGATGTACTGGAGCACCCTTCCCATCCACGAAGTTCGTAAAAAGACTGTAAAACGTTGCCACTACGTCCATTCCGTTCGCACACAGTTTGAGCCCGTTCGGCAAAATTTTCAAGAACGTACTGAGAACTAGCTCAGTGTGATGGGGGTATTATGCCCCAATCACACTGAGCTAGTTCTCAGTACGTTCTTGAAAATTTTGCCGAACGGGCTCAAACTGTGTGCGAACGGAGTGGACGTAGTGGCAACTTTTTACAGTCTTTTTGCGAACTTCATGGACGGGAAGGGTGCTCCAGAACATCGATGCATTATTTGGCCAAGGGTTACACGTTCTAGCCCGTGTCACGATTTTTTTAGGAGGGGGCAGGACGTTTTGAGAACTACTTCAGTGTGACAGGCCCTTAAGACATTGTCGTAACTGCATAGGCAGGAAAGTTAGGACGATGTCGTAAGATGTCGATGGTGCAACCCGTACCTAGACATTTGCTGCAACCGGGCCCAGGTCTTATATTCTGTAAGCCCCTTCTCTGTCGCAAATTGATCAGTACCTGGATGTCAGTTTCATTTCAATAGTTTTAACCACTAGTGACACCTATTGAGGCAGTCGGCAATGGTCCCATTAATCAACAGCACATCTTAATGACGTGTATTATTTACCTGATGTTCACCTTCCCAGACTCAGATCACGTGCCGGTGTGACGTTTTTCAGTGAGGCCATTTTTTCTGTGTGATTCCCATTGTTCTGATCACATTCGCAAACAGACTCGCTGTTTCTCTGTGTGTCGCCCATTGTCAAGTCGCCGCTGATTCCGTGGATCTATTGTAATGTCACACTGGCACACCGGTTTCATGAAAAATGTTACACCGGAATATCCTAATACCCCCATCACACTGAGCTAGTTCTCAGTACGTTCTTGAAAATTTTGCCGAACGGGCTCAAACTGTGTTCGAACGGAGTGGACGTAGTGGCAACGTTTTACAGTCATTTTACGAACTTCATGGACGGGAAGGGTGCTCCAGTACATCGAAGCATTATTTGGCCAAGGGTACACGTTCTAGCCCGTTTTACGATTTTTTTAGGACGGGGCAGGACGTTTTGAGAACGACTTCAGTGTGATGGGGGTATAAGCTGAAAGTTGGAGCAGTATTGCGGGTGATCCACCGACTCGACGACGAGTTTACGATCAGTTTGCGACGAGTTTTACGGCGAAAATCATAGCCTGCGGATCAGCATTCACGATTCCTTCACGACGAGTTTGCGACTCGTTCACGACTGAATTCTGTTGACGACTAGTTTGCGACGAGTTTACGACGCGATCAAACATGTTTGATTTGGTTCGGTGGATCAGCTTCATGCGGGTGATCCACCGGCTTTACGACGAGTTTACGATCAGTTTGCGATCTATTTGCGATTAGTTCACGACGAGTTTGCGACTAGTTTACGACGAAAGGTCATAGCCAATGGATCAGCGTTCAGGATGTTCACGACGAGTTTGCGACTCGTTCACCACTGAATTCTAGTTTGCGACGAGTTTACGATCAAACACATGTTTAAATTGGTTCGGTGGATGGTCACGTACCTGTAATGAGTGGCCAATGCATTTACCATTAGAAATGGCGAGATGCCCGTGCTCGTAGATTGGTCCCAGAGTTTCGTTGGAAGGTTCAAACCATAAAGTTTTCGTTGTGGGTTGACCATGATAATTTCAGGGTTTGGGGGTACTGAAAATATGAGGGGTAATTTCGCACGATATTTCAATGCAGCCACTCCATATCATCCTGGAACTCCACGTGTATTGGCTACGTCATAAAGACTACGCCACTACCCCTGGAAGCTTTCGCATGAATTTCTGTATTTGACCCACATCGGGAAATCAATGTACCAATCAGAGCCCTGCTGAGATTTGCCCGTTAACCTCGCCTTCAGGTTTTGGCATGACACCAACTAACTCTTCAGTAGTACAATCTACTTGCGTAGGAACTAGGAACGAGGTAACAGATAACAACATGGCGAATGTTGCAGCATGACAGCGAACGATTCGCGATTTCAAGGCCTGATTTTCCGGATTCAGAGTTTGAATCTGCTGCAACGACAGGCATGGGATACTTTTATTGATGGAAAGAAAGTACTCGTGAGTACAAAAATGGGAAACATCAAGTGAATTGTACCAGTCAGGGCTAGCTGTCAGCCCACGTGTACTTGCTAAGCCGTGAACTTCATTGAGCTGTTCCATCGATTAGTTGTACGGGGATGTCCTGGTATAGGGGATTTCTTCCAATTAATGGTAAAAAAAGGATTAAGTAGCAGTTCCGAAATGATGAGGAATGTCAATAAACACTATATAATGACATATCTATTTGAAATAAAAACACCAAATGTGATGGTGCCAAATGCGTATTGAACGGCGGGGTGGTAACAGAACAGCCAGTGAAATACAGGTGATGACTGCGAAAGATGCCAAGGGTTTGTGCGAGCGTAGTCGGAGGGCGGAGCGATGTCACAACCCTTGGTAGCCAAGATGCTCCATATCGGCGTAGTAATACACTTAGCCCACTGGAAGACAGGCTTATGATACCATCACTATCAAACTTTCCCAAAAGTTGAAAAGTATTTTTCTCTTAATTATTTCTGTGTCAAACAGAATATTTAAGTGCCTTTGATAAATGGAGAAAACTGGGTTTTTAAAGGTCTTCTTTTACCATGTAACCCCGCGCTGATTGGTCAATTCCAGGCACGTGACCGGATCAGCTTCAACGTCACGTCATTTCTTTACGATCAGTTTGCGTCTAGTTTACGACGAGTTTGCGATTCGTTGACGACTACCGTCGTGAACTAATCGTAAACTGATCGTAAACTCGTAGTCAAGTCGGTAGATCACTAAACTCCCTTCGCAGTTGTGTACCGCGCCCCCTTCGGTTTACTCGCTCTCCACAACTGCTTAACTTCGTAAAATTCGCCGCGTTTGGTCAACAGGTGGCGCTGAGAGAGTCGACCAATGAGAGCACCGAGCAACCGGTAACCAAGCTGGCCTGAGAGACTTTTTCATTGGCCGAGCGGTTCGTAGCCATGGTAGCACAAGAACATCCGTTGCCAACGGGCCAAAGAGTTCTGAAAGCAGCGTGCAGATAGGCTGTAAAACTCGCGCCAGACCCTGACGCCATCTGTTGACCAAACGCGGCGACTTCCACGAAGTAAAGCAGTTGTGGAGAGCGAGTAAACCGAAGGGGGTGCGACTCACAACTGCGTAGGGAGTTTAGTGGATCACCCGCATGCTCTGAAATTCAGGTATAAATTCCGCGAGACACCACCTGGTTACTTTTGGGTCCGTTGGCATCTTAACATTTTATAAAACGCCTGTCTGAATTGTCTTCCGCAAATACAATAAAGGATGAAGTTAATGCTGTGATTGATAGCACTGGGAAACTCACAGACCGACTCCATCAACCACGCGAACGTATGTAGTTCTATTTCATACACATCATCGTCGTCAAGATACCAAGGTATACCCATTATAAGTTTACATAGAGCAAGTGGAGAAACAAACAGTAAGAATGCCACACTCACGATCAACAACATGACGGTCATGCTGTTGACGTTTGTCGTCGACCCTCGTGATTTCTGTAACTGTCTCCGCTTGTTCCGACTTCTGATGACGTTATACAAAATGGAGGCGTTAAAGAAGATAATGCAGGCAAAGGGTATGAGGAAAGAAAAACAGGTAGTAAAATTGCGTATTACATCAGCGTATTCCTCACAATGTGGGTAAGGGAATATACAAAAGCAAAATGAACCAACTCCATGAAATATAATTGTTTTTCTCATGTAGAGTTCGTGACCAAAAACAGCAATCTGCATCATTAACATACTCATAATAGCAATGTATGACCATTTTCTCGTACAGAGGATTCTGGCCTTTAATGGGTGTATAACAGATATCCATCTTTCAAGAGTGACCAGTACGACCATCCAATGAGAAGTGGACGGGAGAGCAAGCGAGAAAAAGGAAAAGAGAGGACAGGCTGCATCAGTCCATGTCTCCAAATCATTATTACGCAACACGTCATACGCAACCAGAGTTTCCCTGATAGGTTCACAGAAGAATGTCGCCGTGTCGGACAAGGCGAGAGCTATAAGTAATATTCTGGTTGACTCCTGGCCAATTTTGCTAAAAACTACTACAGCAATTGTGAATGAATTTAATATTATTCCCAATATTATGACAACTGGCATTCCCAATCGACTGGCATCAAACAATAGATCCACGGTGGCATACCATGAATAAACTGGAGAGTCTGCAACAACCTAAAATCATAATGAAACGGTCCATGAACCATGTGCTCGCCTGTTGGACACAGTGTAATGAATGATGGATGTACAGGGTGTTTCAAAAAAAAGGTAATCCAACTTTAGGGGGGTAATACGGCCAAACTACATACCTTTCCGCAAGGATCATGTATCATCTTAAGGCGGGGGGCTACCTATGCCGACTTTATTGACGCTCTTTGAAAACAAGCGTCCTAACATATTCATGACAAAAAGTAACCAATTGATTTCAACGAAATGTTTTAGCTACAACCTTTATGCTCCCGTTCTGTGAAAGAATTGTTCATTTTGACCAATTACGATGGAGTTAATTAAGTTATAACACGTTGTCAAAATTTGAGTTCGCAAACAATTTTGCAGACTTGGGATGCGACACATCAGTTTCCCACATAGTCTGTAACATACAGGCCTGATGCCTGAAGTGCCTACCGATCCGTTTTTTACGAAAGTACTTTTCATTTAATTGGTAACTCATTAATGCCAAAAAGAGGCTCGATTTACAGTTTTTGAAATATTTCATATTCCCGACCAACTATTCAAAAAAAAACGATCGTGTTGCCCTAGAATGCACATATGGCAATAACATACAAAAGAAATTTTTCAAATATATGCGTCCAAAAAAGAGAAAACTTGTTTGGGAAATTTGAAAATTTCCACATCGCTCGCCAGTTACTTCTTTGTTATGTAGATCTGCATATTCCCGCTCTTCGAGTAAACTCTGTTCGGCCATTTGTGACCAAAGCACAGCGATAGAGCTGAACAATACCCGCAGTGGACACAAAAGATTTAGGGTCGGCACGTACACTGAAGATTGGTTTTCGAAAACAGTATATCAGGGCGATCGGATTTAATCTGAATGTGAATGATCAGCGCACAAAGGAAAGTTCCGTGGATTGCCACTGGGGAATGAGCTCAGCTATAGGTAGCCCCCCGCCTTAAAGTAGAGATTATGAGCGTTAAAATGACACCAAGGATTCTTGTCCAGGGCTATGCATGATTGAGCACCATCATCCAGAAGTTAGGGTGCAAAAATGTGGTTGGTTCACTTTCATGTGAAACAAAATTTTCAACACAAATTCTCATTAATGAAAGAGATTTTTTTTTAGCAGACATTCACCAACATGTTTCAACATTCTGATAACAAATCCAGACATGTCAGACGAGCAGTTGGAGACATGGCCGTCGATGTGGACTTTGCTTGGAGAGAGGCGGCGGCCATGTTCAAGGTGTTGTTGGCAAGTGAGAGGGTTTGGAAATGGGCTGCCAGATGTCTGGAATGTTGAAACATGTTGATGAATGTCTGCTGAAAAAAGAATATCTTTAATTAAATCATATTTTTAGTTGATTTTGTTTCAAACGAAAGTGAACCAGCCGCATTTTTGCACCCTAACTTCTGGATGATGGTGCTCAATCATGCATAGCCCTGGACAAGAATCCTTGGTGTCATTTTAATGCTCATAATCTCCACTTTAAGATGATACCATGATCCTTGCGGAAAGGTATGTAGTTTGGTCGTATTAACCCCCTAAAGTTGGATTACCTTTTTTTACACACCCTGTACAGTCTTGTTAAAAAATAAAAAGACAGTAACGTTTTCTATTCTGCCGAAATGCCAATGGTCATTTGTGGGCAAGATTGCCATTTTTACACACTATAAAAATGTTGCCCGAAATGTCGGGTGACATACCGAATGTCCCCCCGCTGGGATGATATGTCTCCCGAGGCTTTGCGAGGGAGACATACCATCCCAAAGGGGGGACATGAGGTATGTCACCCGACATTGAGGGCAACATTTTTTATCTCGTACCGAAAGTCTAGTTGATTAAGGGGGCGGTAGTGGAAACATACAGCGCCGTTTTAGTGCGGCGGTCGAAGGTTCAACCGTCTTATTTATGAATAACCAGGTATTGTTAATAAAATTAGGCGTCAAGGACAAACTGATCATGGTTCGTTGCCAAAACACACACTCTTTCAAAAATATTGTCCAGCACAATGCTTTTGTACACCCGGTGCGTCCGTGCGCATAGGCCTATTTTAATGACAATAAGGAGGTTACTTAAATAGCCCGCGTATTTCGAAAAGTGTAGGCGTGTTTAGGCCAAAATATGAAAATTTTGGGAAGACTTTTCTCGTCCATCAGGCATCGCACTTCAGTGGTTTCTTTTCATTTGGCAGCAGTATATTTGTGCGCAGGGCGCGACGTTGAGATTTTTTCACTATTCAACAGGATTCGGGAGATATTCTAAAAGTTCATTTTTGACCAATTTTTGGCACAAATTACATAATTATCATTACTAAGAATTAGAATTAGCAAATTATCTCAACGTCGGCACCTGCACATATGTATTCCCCAACATTTGGTGATAAAACGCCAAGTCCCAGTCGCCTTGTTGCCGAGAAATCTATGACGAAAAAGTCAAATGGGGGGTCTCATTGTTTGCTTAAATAGCTGATTAATGAAAGATGAAAGCACATCGTTTACAATTCAGATGTGTAGAACAAGAGTAGCAATTTCATAGAAATACATGAAATCGATGCTACTTTTTTGCTTGAAGAAAATATGAATTGTTTTCAGTCGCCATTTGCAGTGCGCTTCCTTATGGCTACCGCCCCCTTAAAAACGACTTTCTTTTATGAAAATATCAAATAATGCAAAAATTAAGGACAAGAAATGACGTGACGTAATGCATGCACAGTGCATTCACTGGCCTACTCCAGGGAAATGACGCGACGCAACGTCACATGCTGAGTGTTGAATTCCACTGGACTGAGTGTGTTCAAGGCAGACCCAACCTGGCCCCGGCCAAGAGTTTGGGACGTTTTGAGTTGACCATTTTGCATCAAGGCTACTGCTTACTTCCAAAAAATGAGAATGTGAGTGGTAACTTTCCGTTTGAAGAGACTGCATTTGTTCTACGGCCGTTTGAACTTCCGAACCGAGCGAGTAAAAAACTGGCGGCCATTACGTAGCCAAGGTAGCGGGCGACATATCGAATTGATAAAAATTGATGATATTTTGATATATCTGGAAAATGAGAAACGATTTTTAAAAAGTTTCTTTACAGGAATTCATAGGATCATTTCAACCAGGGAATGATATCACGCTGATTTTAAATTCAAAATTCCGAATTTTGAAAAATGAAGTTTTTTTCAGATTGTTATTTTCATGATATTTTCGTGATATTTTCTCACAATCCATCAATTTCGTATGTGACCCTTTTAACAACATTATGGGGCATAACATAACACAAGTTGAGGTTGAAACCTTCGAGACTAGCTGAGATGTTGGCTGTCTTTTTACTTTTTGACAAGACTGTACACACCTTGATTATGTATGGCGATTTTGCCGGCAACATTTCTATCATAGGAAACATATGGCAGGCTGATATGGTTGGGAAACCCCTGTTCTCAGGAGCGAATTGACCTCTGTTTCCATTTATTTCGGTGGTGTTTGCGCAATAAATCTCTTCATTGGCAAGAAAACCTTTCACACCCCGGCCTTCTATGACGGCCCACTGAATTCTAAAGACTTTTTGTGACAAATTGGGAATTTTACCCATCGTTTTCATGCAGCGAGTTTTCTTTCAAGGAGCATTTTATGCACAAAATCGGCCGTAAAGTCAGTTGATGCATTGGGAGCAGCGCCGCCTGTCGCCGATTTGGCGTAAATGAGACAAATTTCTTGATATGTGCGCTGAGGTGAAATGTAGCGTGCAAAACATCCCCGAGAGAGGGGTCCGGCGAATGATGCACATTTACGTGTGTAGTTTTTCAGTATGGCCTAACCCGCTGGTTATGGAGGATACGCTCCTGGCTGGGGATATTCTCCACGACCTGTGGGGTTTGCACTCGGCCACGAGCTGTCCAAGCCAATCTGAAGAGGTCGCCACCGTCGATCCTCGGCTGAGACCTCTGAAAACGGCTGGAACCTACACTCAATAATTCAGTGGTATCGGCCTTCGCTCGAAGCTGCCACCCTCAACCGCTGAAATACTTGGTGCAAAAGTCCGTTTCTGAACACTAGATGTCAGTACCGGTTGTTGAGGAACGCGCTCGATCAACCAGCCAATGAGCGATCAGCCAGTAAGAAAATGTTTCATGTTTTCTCATATAGTTGCATGAAATACTGGTCGCTGATTGGTTGATGACAGTTTGCACCATCTAGCGTTCAGAAACACGATTAGGCCCCAACTGTGCCAGTGGTTGAGAGCGTATAACTAGTATTAGGTTCGGGGCCAGTGGAGACGAGTGTAGCTGGAACTCAGCACCCAGCGTCGATTTTACCAATTATTTGATAAAGTAATCATACCAAAAATTAGAATTAGTGCCAGTATTTGTAAAAATACTACAATTTTAACATTCCGTTGGGTATTCAATGATTTATTAAGGAACAAATTAAGAACTCTTTCGAATCCCTACGCAATTGTTTGTGCAACGATCAGAAATTCATCCGCCTTCAACAATGCATTTGCACTGTGCAAACGTAGTACTGGTCTAGCCGTTTCCAGAGTTAAATGGGGGCATTGAACTCTGGGTACGAGATTGTGTCCAAGCTTGACGTCAACCTACCTCATCTTGTTCGGTTGTCACGTTCATGATTCCGAAGGTCTTGCTTAGAGTTGAATGATGAGAATTAATCAGACCAAATCATACTGTGGACGCGATTACTTCACTGAGGGCAAGAAAGTATCAAAAAATCCACTAAACCAAGCATGTGTCATCGGCAACAAATATTTTGAAACATTTTCCATATGTCCTGACTGACACCAGTGTCCAAACCTTTCCAGTTGGCTGCTAGGCCTATGCAGTTCCTTGTGTCGAATAAATCACTTGTTAAGCCTCAGTTACGAGTACATGAAATCTAAATGCTGGAAACGCCTGAAGCGAACCGGATACTACGAAACAGAAAAACTGTATGGATGAAATTTACGCCGAATTATCGCATTCAGAAAATTACTTCAATAAAAAAGTTACTGATATAAAGTAACAGATCTTGCGATGGAAACATATTTTGTAATTTCAAACATATTTAGCACACCGGGGTGAGCTATTTTCGTGGTGCAGCGTCCGTTGTCGTCGTCCGTTCTTAGGGCACGTTTGGTAACCGCTTGGGCTAGACCTGCAACTTTGTACATAATATATCGATATACTTGCTCTAACACGATATGTTTCTGCAGAACGGCATAATGAAGCCATGATGTGTCCACGTCCCCTCTATACGTATACAAAGAATTTTGACTGCCTTCCGACTTCAAATATGGTGGCCAGTCGACCATCTTGGGAACGGGACTTTAGCAATATCTCAAGAACAGCAACTAAAGTGTTGAATGAATTTGTAGGCCTATGTGGATACCCTCCAGATTGTAGCTCTATTGCACTTCAAATATGGCCGCCAGGTCGCCACACTCAAAAAAAAGGTGTTCGGCTCATATCCGGTGGTGTAGTGGTTCGGGTCTCCGACTACCGGTCAGAGGATCCCGGGTTCGAATCCCACTGGGCGTGAGACTTTGGGCAAGTCTCTTTACCTCACTGGCCTCTCTCCACCCAGGTGTATAAATGGGTACCGGTCGGAAATGCTCAATTGTAGCGCTGAATGAGCAGCTCATCTGAGTTCTACTGAAAGGTTTCAGCACAGACTGGGGTTAAAGTGTAAAGTCGGATGAGAACCTCTACCGTAGTTGATATCAGACTATAAACCCAAACTTTAACTTTATCATTTAAACTACAGCAGCTAGAATGTTTTTACCCTAAATGCAGGAAATTTCAGCCGGTCAGGCTGGAATTTAAATATGGCCGCCAGTCGTCCATCTTGAAAAATGGAATTTGGCTCATACCTCGTGAACAATACCACAAAGAATGTTCTAACCTGGTGTGATGTTTCCCTGGAACATGTTGATTTTCCTTATGTTGTCCTCTTCTGCTATATTCACCTAGGCGAGCACATGGTCCATGGACCATTTCATTCTCAGTATGACTTTCTTATGAGATTCTTGTAAGGAAAATCGTACAAAGATTTTCTTACTCTGTCTTATAAGAACAACCTTACAAGAAAATTCTTATAGGAATTTTATCAGAAAAATCTTAGTAAGATTTTTCAGAACTAAGAAAAACAGAAAAATGTCACTAAGAAATTACCAACATGCAAAGAAAATAAAACACTTATTCAGAAAAATTGTGTAGTTATCTTGAAAAATATACTTATTAAGAAAAAAATGAGTTGCTGATAGGCCCTGATGAATATACACGTATTGGCCCATATTTTCAAAGCTGTTTTAACGCTAAAATGTATTTTAGTCCAGCAATTGCATGCCTACAAGCATGGACTAAAATACATTTTAGCGTTAAAACACACAGCTTTGAAAATATGGGCCATAGTGTCCCACTGGCGAATTTTGGCGTACCACGAGGGGCGAATTAGTCCATGAGCCAGACCCGAAATTTTTCAGTTTGACTACCAATTTCGTGACCAGATCCAACATGGATTTTTGATCAGTCTGATGTCTGAGGTGTCTGAAATCACGTGATGGACATTTCAATTCAGTAGCTTTATACCCCTAATTAAGATTCTTAAAATTGTTCATTGGAATCCCATTGCAATACTTACACAGACTTGTATTACAAATTGAGGTGTCTATGTACAGCTTACTTTTTTCTCGCCGGTTTTAGACCCTATAAATGTATTACAAATAGATAGAAATATGGCACCTCTCAGTCAAATAGCTATATTTTTAACATTATATGACATCGCTGTAACATAGAAATGACGTATATGTCAAATTTTGCCCCAAATCCATCAAGATCACTGAAAATGCCATTTTTATAACAAATACTAATTATCTCATATTCTAAACATGCCCAACTGACTGTGAAGTGTCATATTTCTATCTATTTGTAATACATTTATGGGGTCTAAAACCAGTGAGAAAAAAGTTAGCTGTATATAGACATCTCAATTTGTAATACAAGTCTGTGTAAGTATTGGGATTCCAATGAACAATTTTAAGAATCTTAATTAGGGGTATAAAGCTACTGAATTGAAATGTCCATCACATGATTTCAGACACCTCAGACATCAGACTGATCAAAAATCCATGTTGGATCTGGTCACGAAATTGGTAGTCAAAATCGGTCTGGCTCATGGACTAAATGAAAAAATCGTAGATCTTCGTAGACTGTCGTCTACGTTCGTAGTGATTCTCTGGCTCCATGATGCTATGCCAAACCCATTAATGCTAAATATCGCAGCTTGTCGAGGGAATGTCGCAGACTTCAGATTCGCCCCTTGTCGTGGGAAAAAGTCGCCAGTGGGACACTAGTATTATCAGGCGAATATGCCTGACCGGATATCTGTATGGCTCATCGTCTATCGTCTACGTGATTTTCTTTTCTTTTTTGTTTGATTTCTTGCTTGGTCCAGAAACAACTGTCGGCGTGATAGTTTTATGTCAACCACATAAACCGAAAGTTGCCAGTATACCTAGCATTTAATCATTCTTCCAAATGGTTTGCTGAAAATAGTATGAATATTTATTTTTAAAAACACGCGGGTAAATAGGTTCAATACAATTTATTCTATATTTTTGCTTTGTATGTAAAAATACACGAATTCACAGTTTCAAGGTCACAAAGACCTGGGACCTGTTTCATAAAGTGGCTTTAAGCTAATGGTGCCATTAACTCAATGCGTTTTTCACTGGTTAAAGGTATCATTAGCTTAAACTCATTTTACATGCCCCTGGCTTCGCCACTGGGATCAACATTATCACATGGCTTCACTGTCAGCAATTCCATTCCACCATTACGAACAGGAGAAAAACTCAATAATATGGGCCTAAAGACGGTATTGGCTAGGATCCACATGGGGATCATAGCAAAAATTGACGGCATCAGTGAGAGACATCTGGTGGCAACACAGGAAGTGTATCCCTCAGTAAGCTCATCGTTCGCAGTTAAACCTTTATGGTTGATTCCTTTATGATATGACCCATTAACTCAGTGCATTTTCCATTTGGTTAAAGGTACAATTAGCTTAAAGTCACCTTAACAGGCTACTGGACGTCTTTTGTGTGGGGAATTGATCAGGACCTGGGTGTCACCTTCATTTCAATAGGCTTAACCACTGGTGACACCTATTGAGCCAGTGTGCAATGGTCGCATAGATCAGCAGCATATTCTAACGACGTGTATTGTACGTGATGTTCACCTTCCCAGATTCAGATTACGTGACGAAGTCCCGGAACATCCTAAGTTGAAGTTCGAACATTTTCTTTGAATGGTCAGGCACTCAGTCTCCAGGTAGATCACCTGGTTACTTTCGGGTTCGTTTGCATCTTAACATGTTGAAAAACGCCTGTCTGAATTGTCTACCGGAAATACAATAAAGGATGAAATTACTGCCGTGATTGATAGCATTCAGAAGCAAACCGAGTGAATCCAAATACAGCGCAATCAGATATGCTATATAAGCATCATTATAGCCATACATTAGACGTCCAGCTACAGCTACTGTAGCTTCACGTACAGCAAGTGGAGAAACAAGCAGTAAGAATGCCACACTCACAACCAACAACATGACGGTAATGCTGTTGACGTTTGTCGTCGATCCTCGTGAATTGTCACGAGGGGTCAAGTGACAGAATGTAAACAAGACCATGTGCTTATCAGCTGTCACGTGCTTCTGTTGACCAATCAGATAATTAGGTCGACAAAAAAACGTTTCGTGTACGTGCCCATGAAATTCTTCAATTCCACTTGGCATGTATTGGAACTACGATCCTCCGCCGAGAAAGTAGGGACCTGATGGCAGTGTCACTATAGATCGTTGCAGTTGATTGGGAACAACGTCTCAGGCCAAACGCAGTCAATCAAACGCATGGATCTATAGGTCGAAGACTGGAGGTGGCGCTGTGTGCAGTTTGCCATTAACTCAGTGCATTTTCCATTTGGTTAAAGGTACAATTAGCTTAAAGTCACCTTAACAGGCTACTGGACGTCTTTTGTGTGGGGAATTGATCAGGACCTGGGTGTCACCTTCATTTCAATAGGCTTAACCACTGGTGACACCTATTGAGCCAGTGGACAATGGTCCCATAGATCAGCACCATATTCTAACGACGTGTATTGTTTACGTGATTTTCACCTTCCCAGATTCAGATTACGTGACGAAGTCCCGGAACATCCTAAGTTGAAAGTTCGAACATTTTCTTTGAATTTTATGTGCTGACGTTGCGTCATGAAAAAATCTGCTGTACATTTTTCTACAGGAAAAAATGAGATATGACGTTGCCGTTATCGCCATCCTACCTCTTTATTTTAAGGGAAAAAGCAAAGAAATTGCAGAAATTTTCATCCGCGACAAGATGGTGTAAATTTTGATGTCATGCGACCGAAAAATAGGGTTTATTTCACGCCAGAAGTTAATGGAAACGACTGGAAATCACGTTGAAAAAAGAAACTTCGGTCTCATCGACCGCAGCGCCACGTCGTGACGTTAGTTCGTCCGATTCCTCATTAGCTGTGAATGGTCAGGCACTCAGTCTCCAGGTAGATCACCTGGTTACTTTCGGGTTCGTTTGCATCTTAACATGTTGAAAAATGCCTGTCTGAATTGTCTTCCGCAAATACAATAAAGGATGAAATTACTGCCGTGATTGATAGCATTCAGAAGCAAACCGAGTGACTCCAAATACAGCGCAATCAGAAATGCTATATAAGCATCATTATAGCCATACATTAGACGTCCAGCTACAGCATTTGTAGCTTCACCTATAGCAAGTGGAGAAACAAGCAGTAAGAATGCCACACTCACAACCAACAACATGACGGTAATGCTGTTGACGTTTGTCGTCGATCCTCGTGAATGCTGTAACTGTCTCCGCTTGTTCCGACTTCTAATGATGTTATACAGGATCGAGGCGTTCAAGAAGGCCAGGCAGGTGAAGGGGATGAGGAAAGTAAAAACGATGGTAACGTATTTAATTGCATCAAAATGATGTCCACAATTCAACCATCCGTGTATGCAACTACAAGGAATAGGTGCATTGTAGAATCGTCGCATGTACAGTTCATGACCATAAACAGCAAACTGCAGCATTAACACACTCACAATAGCAACATAGGTCCATTTTCTTGTACAGAGGACCATGGCCTTCAAAGGGTATGTAACAGATATCCATCTTTCAAGCGAAATCAATACGACCATCCAATGAGAGGTGGAAGGGATAGCAATATGGAAAAAGGCGTAGAGAGGGCAGGCTGCGGGAGTCCATGTCCGCAAAGCATCGCCGGGTAAAAACAGAGCTTTCTTGAGGGGTTCACAAAAGAATGCAGCCGTGTCAGACAAGGCGAGAGCTATAAGTAATATTCTGGTTGACTCCTGGCCAATTTTGCTATGAATTACAACTGCAATTGTCAATGAATTTAATATTAATCCCAATATTATGGCAACTGTCATTCCCCATTGAGCGGCCTTCCTTACGTCATTTAAAGCGTTTAACAAAGCGGGTAACCATTGGGGCCCTCTATAAACATCCGCAACAACCTAAAATCATAAATGAAATGGTCCATGGACCATGTGCTCACCGGGTTGGACATAATAGTGCAATGACAGAGGGAAGTACAATTAGTTATGAGCAATCTGGGTCAAGTCATTCCCAAGTAGGACTTTGATAATTTTGGGGTTCTGCCACCTGGCGGCCATATTGGATGTCCGATCAGGCCGAAACTTCACATGCACATAAAAGTCATCTGCAGGGGGCCACATAGCACATTGAAGCACTTTGGGTCAAGTCGTTTCTGAGTAGCACTTTGATGATTTTCGGGTTACGCCACCTGGTAGCCATACTGGAAGTCAAATCAGGCCGAAATTTGACATGCAGGTAAAGGTCATCTAGAGGGAGGCAAATGTCAAATTTTAGTACTCTGGGTCAAGCCATTCCCGAGTTACAGCACTTAATTGATTTTCAGGTTACGCCACCTGGCGGCCATATTCGATGTCCAATCAGGCGGAAACTTGGTATTCTTGAAGGTACCCCTCCAGTCCATGTTGATGCAAGATATGAAGTTGCTCGGTGAAATAATGACAAACTGCGACAGGTTCGTTATTTTTGTAGAACTTTGAGTTTGACCTCTGTGACCTTGAAAAGTAGGTCAAATCAAAAACCCGTTAT
>NMRB01001142.1:143823-157898 GCA_002633025.1 Notospermus geniculatus | reverse complement strand
TGGAAAAGCAGCCTAAGGCTGCGTTTAGGCTGCTTTTCCACGAGACGTATGCGGGCGCGGAATAGGAGGCGGGCGCGGATGCGGGTAAAACAGCTAAAGGGAAATACGTTGGGTCGATCTTTTCTACCCGCGTCCGCCTCCTATTCCGCGCCCGCAAACGTCTCGTGGAAAAGCAGCCTTAAGCTGGATTTAGCTGCACGCGGTATGCGGATTGCGGAACGCGGTAAGCGGAAAGTTCAATGCATTTCGCATACAACAAATCGCTTCCGCCGGGGATTCCGCGGCCCTATACCGCATTCCGCGTGTCAGCTAAATGCAGCTTTAGCTGACACGCGGAATGCGGTATAGGGACGCGGAAACCCTGGCGGAAAGATATGTTGTATGCGAAAATGCATTGCATTTTCCGCTTCCGCGTTCCGCAATCCGCATTCCGCGTGTCAGCTAAATGCAGCTTTAAACAAGTTACCCTAACATCATTAGGTAACCGCGACATGGATTATTTACCACTGACCTGTGCACATTTCCAAGCTTGGCACTTTGCCCATGTTGAAGTTAGGGTGATTCATACTTTACTTAGTGTATTGGTGAGTACGGAAGAGGCCATCTCAAGCTACTCATGTTCCTCACTTGGATGGGGTCTTTTACTTGCCCTTGCAAAGAAACAAGGTACAAGGCATTACGGCTTACTGTCCCATGCGTCAGACTGAAGAGCCAGATGATTATGGTCCGGGATTCGAACCCGAGACCTGCAGCTTGGTAATCGGACGTGATAACCACTAGGTTATCAGGGCTCCTCGTGGTATTTCTCCTCAATGACAATTCAGTGTGGGAGCATAGACCATTGAAGGAATAGCTATACTGTACACTAGAGTCTAGTTGGTAGTACAGTATAAAGACATTACATCAATCATTCATGCCCCCGCTGATCACGAGTGCAGATCCACCGCCTTACAACTGAACGGCAATAATCATTAATTAAAACTTCTCGTTTCATGGTATAATATATCTCTTTCATTTTCATGTCAACGACAGATAAATAAAAAAGTCTATCATCTTGGTTTTGCATCATTAACGAGTCTATTGTCATTATGTCGCGTGATCTCCACATCATCAGTACAGCAACTGGATCAGTATTATTAGAATGTGTACGTGTCATTGAGCGCATTAGTTAAAGAAAGTACGCCAGTCTCCAGGCACGGTAGATGAATGAAAACACGTTCTCTCGAACGGAGCAATGAGAAAAAACGTTAATTGGTCGACGTTAAACGTATCGCCTTATTTATGGGCGGTTATAACCGCAAATAAAGACGTTGTTGTAGTCATTTTCTGTAGTCGCTGTGATGATCTCTAGTAGCTAAGAAAGACGTAAGGTGGCGCTGTATCACTAGGGAGGTTTCGAAATCAAACGATAAACATAAACTTTACGACAACGTTATTTTTCATACTACACATTAACCAGATTTTATATTGCATTTTCGGTACAAAAATAACGTTGTCGTTAAAGTTAACGTTTATCGTTTGATTTCGAAACCTCTCTATTCTTACCACTTCGGGTGTTTTCGTCGTTATTCGTGTGGATGACTGCAGCGCCACCTCACGTCTTTCTAAGAGATCACCACAACGAGAGAATGTGACTACAACAACGTCTTTTTGTGACGCCTCTATTTGCGGTTATAACCGCCCATACTTATTGCTATGTATGGAGGTATCGTCTATGGTTGTCGTGGTGACGACAAGACAACGTGGGCGCCTGACGCGAATCTTGCCGTAGGTTCGATCTAGTAATATCTGTCAGCACTTTGAAGCTATATATATATGTAGCGTCCGCCGTATTGTTCGGTAAAGTTTGAAAACGGATTGACGTGTCTATCGGTGTGACCTCTTATTGTGAGATGTACTTTTATGACGTATCTCTATTTTGGGCGCGACAAAGTCACGTGCACGTTTCCATCACGGTACCGCGTGACGGCCCAGTCTGATAACATGTCAAACTTTCTTCATCTACAACTTCATTCTGAACAACAGAACCTGCGTGAGTAGGGTTTCCAAGTCACAACAGTCAAATGCAGCATCTGTATACCATAGATAATTCCCAGATAAACCTCTATTGTAGTGCCACGATCCCCGTCCAATCCATCATTCCGAATATTAAAGCAATGTCTGATGTTATCGCTAACTGATCCAGACGTCTGCCTCGTGTTTGTGTTTGTCAGGAAGCTACAAGTAGGACCAAGGTCATGATAACGAGTTCATCATTATCAAATCCGAAGAACCTCAAGGATAGTTAGAGACGTGGGCCGATATTCATAAAACCTTGCTGGCTTAGTTGGTTGCTAGTCGTGTACATTGGTCTGTACATACTGGGCACTTAGCAAGTAACTACATGTACGGTATACGAAAACGCCGGTTAAGGGCCTGTCAAACTGATAATTGTTCTCAAAACGCCCTGCCCCGTACTAAAAAAATCGTAAAACGGGCTAGAACGTGTAACCCTTGGCCAAATAAAGCATCGATGTTCTGGAGCACCCTTTCTGTCCATGAAGTTCGTAAAAGACTGTAAAAAGTTGCCACTACGTCAACTCCGTTCGCACACAGTTTGAGTCCGTTCGGCAAAATGTTCAAGAACGTACTGAGAATTAGCTCAGTGTGATTGGGGCATTAGCAAGTAACTACATGTAAGCCTAGTTAGGTTTTATGAATATGGGCCCTGATAGCAGAGTCTTATGTCCTCTAATGCCCCAACATCACACTGAGCTAGTTCTTGAAAATTTTGCCCAACGGGCTCAAACCGTGTGCGAACGGAGTGGACGTAGTGGTAACTTTTTGCAGTCTTTGTAGAACTTCATGGACGGGAAGGGTGCTTCAGAACATCGAGGCTTATTTGGCCAAGGTTTACATGTTCTAGCCCGTTTTACGATTTTTTAGGACGAGGCAGGACGTTTTGAGAACGATTTCAGTGTGACAGTTCCTTATGCCCCAATCACACTGAGCTAGTTCTCAGTACGTTCTTGAAAATTTTGCCGAACGGGCTCAAACTGTGTGCGAACGGAGTGGACGTAGTGGCAACTTTTTGCAGTTTTAGGCACTTCATGGACGGGCTCGGGCGGGAAGGGTGCTCCAGTACTTCGAGGCATTATTTGGCCAACTTTACACATTCAGCCCTGTTTTACGATATTTTTAGGACGGTGCAGGACGTTTTGAGAACTACTTCGGTGTGACAGTAGTAGTACAAATACTGCACATCGAAGTTAGTGTGGCTCTGCCATTTTAAGTAAGGCTGTGCCAAGTACGACTGCGCGTTTAATAATTCGTCTGGGCGCCTAGCTGGCAGCTTACATACAAATTCATGATCACGGGATTGGAAGTCGTGACCGTGGGCCATGTTACGGGCACAAAACTCGTAGAGCTGAGCTGGCATTTGGACGCACCCATAGGTCTGTCTGAGAGACATCCCTCGCAGGGGCGACCTTGTATTTCCCTATTTATCCCTGATTCTGACGGCTTTCTCATTGTCAACATTGGATTAAACCTGCCGGACAGGGGCTAAACTTTCATGACATTTCCTTTTATGCTTAATAAGGGCCTAATTCTGGCGTTTACTTACTTACCTGTAGGCCAATGATTAGATATCCAAATATCATTTGAAAATTTCCCGCTAGATGTGACAAGCCAGCAGATTATGACGCACCGCGACCAATCCTTAATGCACATCCGAAGGGAATAAAATGCGTGGCAGTCTAGGAAAACGTCGGATGTCGCATTCAAGGAAAGCGTTAAAGGAGCACGGTATTGCCACTTTTTCTCGACAGCCGGCGCCACTGCGCCACTCTCCAACCCAAGGACTAACTACGTTGTCGGCGAATTGACCCGATTTACTACGTACATTTTTAATGCATTTTTGTAGTTCTTGTTGCTGCCGCTAGGTGGCTCCCTCTACGTCGGCAGTCAAATTATGCATCAGCGATCGCACACCGTGGTCGTGGTGAACCCGCTTGGAAATGTATTTCGTAACAGGTGAACAGCAACAGTAGCACATCCAGGCCTACCTGGGGTAGTGCGTCATTCCGTCGAACTACAGACTTCTACGGTTCATTCCCATTTCGCCAAATTGCATTTCGCCAAATTCCCAATTCGCCAAAAAAAGTTCCATTTCGCCAAATCCCATTTCGCCAAATTCCCAATTCGCCAAAATCCCAATTCGCCAAAATCCCATTTTGCCAAATTCCCAATTTGCCAAATTCCCATTTCGCCAAATTCCCATTTCGCCAAATTCTCATTTGGCCAAATTCCCGTTTGGCCAAATTCCCATTTCGCCAAATTTGTTACTCAGGCTATAACCCCTAATCTAATGGACTGATCCAATGCCCCCTAATCTAATGGACTGATCCAATGCAAAGTACTTCAAAATAGAGGGTTAGGGTTAGGATAAGGCCCTTGGTTTATCAAACTGTTTCACTCAGGATTTGGAACGGATGGGGCCTATGTCTCCAGCTACAAAAAGGAAGAGTGCAATGTGCCACACCCAAGGCTACACAACTCTAGCAGTGTTTTTTCCCTTGACTATCTGCGCTTATGTCAGTGCAGATATCTGAAGGGAGCAAACACTGCAAGAGGAGTGTAACCCAAGGCATATCAGAAGAACAAAAGAAAATTGAAATTAAAAGCAATCGTTATCGTTGAAGAATTTACCTTGAAAATAATTTGTTACACTTCTGAGCCTGCTTCAAAAATTGTTAATATTTGGAACGATTCATTTTGAAAGAACACAGGGGTGTCAAGTAAATTTTTGGCGAAACGGGAATTTGGCGAAATGGGAATTTGGCGAAACGGGAATTTGGCGAAACGGGAATTTGGCAAATTGGGAATTTGGCAAAATGGGATGTTGGCCAAATGGGAATTTGGCGATTTGGGAATTTGGCCAAATGGGAATTTGGCGAAATGGGATTTGGCAAAATGGGATTTGGCGAAATGGGATTTGGCGAAATGGGAAGTCACCGACTTCTACCCCAGGCAGCAATACCCACTACACACTGTTCAAGGTGGCTGTTCCATTTAGTTTACGTGCCAAATATTAGCCAATCAGATTACGCGTTGCAGAAGAGCCTTGGATTGCAAGTTGCCATGTCAGCTGTACAGTGCACTGCAATGGATCGAATCGAGTCAAGTTTCCCGATTTATGTCTCGCAAAATGCTTGGATTTCCAGTAAATTTCCGACATGACGGACAAAACTGTACTTAAAATGTACAACAAAAAATATTTGTATTCCTGGAAGTCAGATTGACAGACGACGCCGCGGTTTATAAAAGGGGCATTTTGATTGGCCACTCGCGACTAGGACCAAGCCGTGAAATAGAAATGCTGCTATTGACGCCAGGGGTATGTGTGATGTAACAGGAGGTGTAGTCACGCGATGCCCCTGGTGTGCCAGGATGCAGTAGCAAGGCACTGACAATCAGACAGTCTTGTTGATCGGTCAGCGACATCTGATGGGTTTTCCTTGACCGCCTCTCAAATGCATTTTCCATTTGGTTAAAGGTACCATTAGCTTTAAAGGTTACCTGAGAAGCTTTTATCAACGTCTGGTTTTCTGCGTAATACTATAGAGCATTAGTCAGGCAACATGAAACTGCAAAGCGCATGAAAATCGGGTCACCCATTACAAAGTTATGGCAATTTAAATAGGACTACTACACACCCCTGACAACCATGTCAGGCAGCGGAGAACAGCACATTTGATGTCATTGGATTTTGTAAACATGCAAAAAAACATCAAAATAACTCATTTAACTTGGGCAGTTGGGTGTAGTTTTGATGTATTTTTCTTGTTCAGTCAGTCGTACTGCAGTTATTTCCGTCAATATGGATTCTGAGGGCAATTTTAGAATTTCTGGACAGCACAATTTACCTCACGAACCCGCCGCCTGGACAGCCATGGATACCAAGTTGTTTGGTTGTCAGGCAGAAACAACATCTTAAATTTGGTATAACACTGTAATTAATGGTCCAATTTTCATGCAACTTTCACTGAAATGATCTTTACGCCAACATCTTTCCAGAGAGGCTGATACAGGTAACCTTTAAGTCACTTTGTGAAACAGGGTCCATATTCATAAACATACTTAAGTCAAAGTGTGATACTTATCTTTTGTGTTGAATAAAGGATAAGTGTCACACTTAGACTTAAGTAGTTTTATGAATATGGGTCCTGGCCTAAGAGGCTAGAGTGATTAGAAAGGGTGAATCGTTTTCCTTGCCGCATACTGGTCGGTGAGTAGTACGAATTGGCCTTTTAGAAAACGCATTAGTTTCGGAAGTACATTAATTGTATAAAGGTTATGTAATTCATCACTTTGAAAGTGGCATGATCCGAGCTTTGAAAGTGAGACGTTCTCAACCCTGGTAAAAAGCAGAAATTTACTTATTGTTATCATCATCATCGCGTGTTTGTAACCCAAGAACCTGGATTAGAAGGGCAGGATCGTGCAATCAAAATTAATAAGTGCCTGGATAAGATTTTTATACATAGCGTAAATGATAGTTTGGGCGGTTATAACAGCAAAAAAATGTTGTTATTCAGTCACGATTTGTAGTCATTGTGGTGTAATTTCGAGTCATGGTTAAAAAGACGTTGGATGGCGCTGCAGTCGACGGGATGATCTGGAGTAGTAGCTGATATACAGTACTTTGCACAATTGACCGACCTTGCACGCTGCGTACCATCCGCGTACCACACGCACAGTCATGCGCGTACCGTCCTCGTATCTTCCGCTGATGTTGCGCGCCGCCATGGAAAGCACGCAGTGAAGACGTAACGTCATTTGCGCGTGATACGCGGAGGACCCGTGGAAAAGACGCATGACCTCCGGGAGTTTGTAAAGACGCATGACGTCCGTGTTTTGATCTGCTGCGGTTCCAGATCATCTTTACGACTGCAGCGCCGCCCAACGTCTTTCTCAGCTACGACCCGAGATAATTCCGACGACTGCAGAGCCGCCCAAAGTCTTTCTTTGCTACGACTCGAGATCGTCCCGACGACTGCAGCGCCGCCCAACGTCTTTCTCAGCTACGACTCGAGATGACCCCGACGACTGCAGCGCCGCCGTCGTATTTCTCAGCTACGACTCGAGATCTCATCCTGACGACTGCAGCGCCGCCCAACGTGTTTCTCAGCTACTACTCGAGATCACCCGACGATTGCAGCGCCGCTCAACGGCTTTCTTAGCTACGACTCGAGATCATCTGGCCCGACGACTGCAGCGCCACCCAACGTCTTTTTAGCTACGACTCGATATCACATCACAAATCTACTAGAGATCATGACTAACCAAGTTGTATCTTATAATGTCATTATTTGCGGATATAACCGCCCATAGCCGAGTCAATACACACCGATAAATCAAGCCAATTATGAATTAGGTACAAATCTCTCGTTTGAAGTTGATCACCTTTCGGTGGAAAATATCATTTAAGTGATCATCCCATTGTGTACGTATGTGGTATGAGGCAACGCCCATCGTTGGCGCATGGCAGTAGTTTCAAAATACATGTAACGTATCGTATAGTACCAGTAATTAATTCCGTAGTTAAGTAATTACTATATCAATATCTAAGTAAGGGAATGCTCAAGGTTAACACCATTAAACCCCGCATTAAACATCACAGATTCGTGTTTTAGGCACAGCCCACACATACACTCAGGTTTCTGCTGTGAAATTGAGATAGATACGGGATACTGCCTGTAGCTTTTAACTGTCATGGCAAACTTTGTCAGAAATCTAAAAAACAAATAAATAAATTACTAAATGCAATGTAATACACCTGGCCCCATATTCATAAAACTACTTAAGTCTAAGTGTGACACTTAACCTTTGTTCAACACAAAAGATAAGTATCATACTTAGACTTAAGTAGCTTTATGAATACGGGGCCTGGGCTATAGTCTATCACTTAGATACCCATTGTTTAGGATTCGTCAGATTTTAGTTTTATGAAATTACACTTGAAGTGAACGGATTTGAACCGAGTACCCAAATTTCTAATAAGTACACATCCAACTGGGATTAAGGTAGCAGGACAACTTTCACGAAATTGTACAAAATTGGCAAAAGCGCTTGGGCAGAAAAAATCTGCTAATATCTCGGTCAGCATCCAATAATCATACAAAAATGAGATCGGTATCAAAATAAAGGATGTATTAAGGAATACACTGGGGTATTTAGTAAGGTTAGAATTCGGTGTGTGTTTCAGCACGAATCTGTTACACTTAACACTTAACTCCTAACACTGAAAAGTGTTAGGTGTTAAGTGTTAAGTGTAACAGATTCGTTAACATTCCTGTTAACCTGAACCAATACGCAGTCATGTGTCTTACATGTATGTCTAATAATAATAAATAAATAAATAATGCCGTGCATGTACATGGCGCTAAGCTCTCGATTCGATACTTTGTACAACAATTCGCCTAAAACTACGGAACTGAGACACAGGCATTTTTGTTGAGCAAATCTCGATTCACATTCACCAATGACAAGACGATAGTAACAAAAAGCATCGTCTCACAGTTTTCTTCACTGGCGACGGTTCTATTTATGAAGATTTTTCCTTAAAAAAATGCCTGGAAGAAAATAACATGCCGATAGTGCAGGTTTGGCGCCAGGCGTCGGAGGCATATCAGATAACATGATGCAACTGTAGTTGATCTCCTCATGTGAATGCTTACACTTGTATCTTTCAGATCTCTTCCTTCCCACGAAATCATGTTCTTTCCGGTAGGCAACTTTTATGCACTTTGTTGAAGCGTATCACAGGCACTTTATTCAAGTGCACCTTGTGCACTAAAGTATGATTCACCCTAACTTCAACATGTGCAAAGTGCTAGGGCCCATATTCATAAAACTACTTAAGTCTAAGTGTGACACTTATCCTTTGTTCAACACAAAAGTTAAGTATCACACTTTGACGTAAGTATGTTTATGAATGTGGACCCTGGCCTGTGCAATAGACACCACAAGTCAATAAAATGATTAGACCACAAACCACAGTATTTACCAGTTGACTGAGCACAACCTTGGATTTGCTGTAGGCTCATGGAAAGTGAACCAAGTTACCCTAACATCATTAGGTAACCGCGACATGAATTATTTACCACTGACCTGTGCACATTTCCAAGCTTGGCACTTTGCCCATGTTGAAGTTAGGGTCAATCATACTTTACTTAGTGTATCTTGGTAAGTACGGAAGAGGCAATCTCATGCTACTTATGTTCCACACTTGGATGGTGTCTTTTACTTGCCCTTGCAAAGGAACAAGGTACAAGGCATCACGGCTTACTGTCCCCTGCGTCAGACTGAAGAGCCAGATGATTATGGTTCGGGATTCGAACCCGAGACCTGCAGCTTGGTAAGCGGACGTGATAACCACTAGGTTATCAGGGCTCCTCGTGGTATTTCTCTTCAATGACAATTCAGTGTGGGAGCATAGACCATTGAAGGAATAGCTATACTCTACACTAGAGTCTACTTGGTAGTACAGTATAAAGACATTACATCAATCATTCATGGCCCCGCTGATCACGAGTGCAGATCCACCGCCTTACAATTGAACGGCAATAATCATTAATTAAAATTTCTCGTTTCATGGTATAATATATCTCTTTCATTTTCATGTCAACGACAGATAAATAAAAAAGTCGATCATCTTGGTTTTGCATCATTAACGAGTCTATTGTCATATGTCGCGTGATCTCCACATCATCAATACAGCAACTGGATCAGTATTATTAGAATGTGTACGTGTCATTGAGCGCATTAGTTAAAGAAAGTACGCCAGTCTCCAGGCACGGTAGAAGAATGAAAACACGTTCTCTCGAACGGAGCAATGAGAAAAAACGTTAATTGGTCGACGTTAAACGTATCGCCTTATTTATGGGCGGCGGGTTATAACCGCAAATAAAGACGTTGTTGTAGTCATATTTTCTAGCCGCTGTGACGATCTCTACATGTAGTAGTAGCTAAGTCGTACGGTGGCGCTGCATCATTCTTAACAGTTCGGGTGTTTTCGTCATTCTTCGTGTGGACGACTGCAGCGCCACCTTACGTCTTTCTAAGAGATCACCACAACGACTAGAGAATGTGACTACAACAACGTCTTTTTTTGTAACGCCTCTATTTGCGGTTATAACCGCCCATACTTATTGCTATGTATGGAGGTATCGTCTATGGTTGTCGTGGTGACGACAAGACAACGTGGGCGCCTGACGCGAATCTTGCCGTAGGTTCGATCTAGTAATATCTGTCAGCACTTGAAGCTGTATATATATATGTAGCGTCCGCCGTATTGTTCGGTAATGTTTGAAAACGGATTGACGTGTCTGTCTGTGTGACCTCTTATTGGGTCATATGAATAAAGACTAGCAAATGTTTTTACTTGAATTTTGCAATACAAATGCACTTAGCAATGCTGTACAAATCTGAAGTAAAAGCATTTGCTGGTCTTTATTCATATGACCCATNTAATTCAACCCCCCCCCCCCCCCATATAGGATACCCCAAGACCCTTAATCCTGTGACAAAAAATGCAGGGGGGCATCGGGAAAGCGGGGGCATTAGCTTTTAGGTTCGCCCAGTTCACGCATGTGCTGCGAAATACGCATTGCAACAATGGGGAGCGCCAATTGGTCACGTGAGACTGATAGAGAGCAGACGCGACACCTGTAGACGCTCATTGTTCTAGAGATGCGGGTTCACCAAGCACGCCCAATCACACCTTGAATCGCCATGAATAATAGGTGGCGTCGGTGTACTATCAGTTCAAACCCACGCCGCGTATATTCTCGCGTGGTCTGCGTGATCGGGGTTCCCTATTACAGGCATATCGACGTTGATCTTTGGGCAAAATGTACGCTGAAATGTTGTGTGACTTTCAAGTAATTCAATTGGGAGTAAATGTACAAGAAACCCATTCGTCACATCTCCTTAACAGCCTAACACTAAATTACTTACATACTAGTATATAGCCATTAAGTAATACGTAGCTGTCAGGGGGTCGATTTAAGAGACCAATTCCCAGAATATGTTCTATTGAACTCTATATATCACAATTCCTATTATTTTTCCCTCGATGACTGCAACTTTTGTTCCGTGGCTAAGGGGATATTGCTGTGTCGACGAGCCGCCGCTGGCGATGCTAGCATCCTGACAATATCGGAGGTTCTTGGGCTCGGCGAACACAGACGAACTTACAGACGTATTTGTAAACAGCCTCATTTTACATGGAGCCACATTGTGAAAATGGTGCCCGGAGTGGAGGGCGGTAGAGCGAAATGTCACCCCGAAAAAGCCGTGTTGCCCGAGGCGCCAGGTTGCCATCCCCCCCCCCCCCACACACACACACCTAAAAAACGAGGACCTACTTAAAATTACCATATAAACGAGGTCCTACTTATCCTCAGTTAGATAGCATGCTTAAATATAGAATTAAACCAAAAAATTGACATTTAGAAATGGGAGGGTCCTCAGTTGTAGTCCACTGTTGCGGGTAAAATTTCATGTTTGGGTCCACAGTTGATCGGTGAAAAACACAATGTGAAATTATGCCGACCAACCGAGGACATTTTCTAATTCACTCAGTAACACACCCAGCGCAGTCTGTACGTGGTTGTTTCACATTCTGAACGAGGACGTCCTCGTTTGGAGGGAGGTCCTCCATATGGAGGTGTGTATTCATACAAATGTCCTCGGTAGAGGCCATCGACACACTTAATGAAGCGTTTTGGAATCTATCCATTGAATTTCCCTGCTGACGGTTCGTCGCAGTAGATGCGCTAGCAATCCCTTAAAGCAGTTACGGCACAATTGTTTGGCTTTCCAACCCCTAAGGCTAGTTAGCTAAACTACAATACATCAGTAACGACCAAATTAACCATCTTCATGTACATGCAAATTGACAAGAACGAAGCCAAATCATCAACGATAATTTAGGACAGGCAGTGATAAACTTTCCGAACTCATTTTACGTGCCTCCAAATTGCAGCATCAACAATAGTGTAGAAGGCTGCGGTTTATAAATTGAACTACTCACTTTTCATTTTTCGCTCCTCATTTTCCATTCAAAAATCAAAATCAGAAAATGAACGCCTACATGCATGTGAACAGTGGGGATCCTACCAACGATAGAGGGCAGCACGCCGAAACCCGGTCCTATAAAATGGACGCCTTTTATGTGGGAAATTGATCAGGACCGGGATGTCAGTTTCATTTCAATAGTTTTAACCACTAGTGACACCTATTGGGCTTGGGTCGCCGTTGGTGGAGAATGCAATGTTCAATCTTAAAGTTACAGATAACTATAGAAAAATATGCTCCCGGGTGTGCTCATTATTGGCACAAGTCTCTCAGGAGGAAATGGTTAATGGTTACAGCAATGGTTCCCCACAAGGCTGAAATCAATTCAGCTGTTACAGGAACAAAGAGACGCTATTCTTCAGTAATGAGTTGATGCCCTAACATGGTAGTCAAGGGCCTCGTCACATGCAGGAGACTTGTGCCTGGTTTTCCCAGACTGGGTCACATTTAGACCATTAGAGCCAGTTAAGGCCCGTTTACACTTGGTTGCACCAAATTGCAAGTTGCAGCAACTTGCAACTTGTTGCAAACTACCTGGGACGGTTTACACACAGAAAAATCGATGCAACATCCAGCGTGATCGAGTTGCAACAAGTTGCATGCCCGTTTACACATGCAACTTTTATGAAACTTTTTGGTCTCATCAGGTTTATGCAACAAGTTGCATGAAGTTGCATATGAAAAGTTGCATGTGTAAACGGGCCTTTAGACCATCAACTATTGGGCGTTGTCTGACTTCACCTATTCAATTTACATGTCAGCCAGTTAGACCATCAACAATAGGGTATTTACCCAGACACAAGCTGATTTGGAAAAAAAGTGTTCGTTCTCAAACCCGGGACACCATCCATCATCCTCAACCTGCGTCACCAGCAATTAACATCCCCCACTCCCTTTCACAATATTTACATTTACATCCATGCAGGGTCTAAAAGCCGTCGTATTTGATTACAAGGTCGTATTGACCCCGTAAGAGAAGATCAGGGGTTTGTATTTGTGTGAGAAAATAGCTCGTCTCTGTGAAATGAATATGGGCTCTTGGATTTGTTTGATATTGAAATCCGCTTAAGTGCCCTTGTTCCCTGACGTGACATGCGTTTTGTAAGCATTCTCTGCGGCTGTGTTGTTGGTAGCAAATTTCCATGCAGAGCGACAAACGGTAGTGTTATCCGTTTCCCAATCAACTTCCTTTTTAACCCGCATGGTGGAAAGGCCCCTGTATTGGATTTTTCCATCGGGATGAAGCCAAAGCATTATTGGCCCTGGTAAGTACGGAAGAGGCCATCCACAAGCTACTCATGTTCCTCACTTTGATGGGGTCTTTTAACTTGATCTTGCAAAGGCACACGGTACAAGGCACCACGGTACCATCCCCTGAGGAGCCGGGATTATAATAATCGATGGCCCTGTTATCCAACATGGTGCACAAAAAACGACACACAAAATGATTTTAGTAAAACGTAAAGTCGTCTCCGAATTTCGCAAATTTTCGACCCCAACCGGGGTCTTCCTCAGGCACTTTCTAGTAGAGATCCCAGAAGTGATAACCAGTAGGCTTTCGGGGCTCCCCATCCGATTAAAGGGACCCTAGGTAGCCTCCTCTATTTTGATGTGCTCATTACACCGATCGGTTGGCATGAGAATCTAACTCTGACATGTATTGCAAGTAAAATACACTAAACAACAACATTTGAGCCCGAATCTGTAGGTTGTCAGTTGCTAGCGCCACCTGTGATGAAGTGACCACACTGATATGAGCCTATTAGCCAGCTGACTATAGGGTACCTTTAAAACTAGCCGTAGCGATCACGCCGGCAGAAATAGTCTCGCGCAACCAGCCCCTCGTTCATACTCCGAGGTCGTCAGACCGAGGGACGGTCTGGCACAGAACGCAATTCTCATTGTAATTGGGTCAGTGACCTTATTCCGATGATTCAAAATAAGGGGAGCTT
>NMRB01001142.1:103224-143389 GCA_002633025.1 Notospermus geniculatus | reverse complement strand
TGTGGTTTTTCACTGTTTAAACGAGGATTTACCAACGAGGACGTCCTCGTTTGGAGGGAGGTCCTCTATATGAATGTGTGTATTCATACAGATGTCCTCGGTAGAGGCCATCGACACACTTGATGAAACGTTTTGGAATCTATCCATTGAATTTTCCCTGCTGACGGTTCGTCGCAGAAGATGCTCTAGCAATCCCTTTAAGCAGTTACGGCACAATTGTTCGACTTTCCAACCCCTAAGGCTAGTTAGCTAATCAACAATACATCGGCAACGACCAAATTAACCATCTTCATGTACATGCAAATTGACAAGAACGAAGCCAAATCATCAAGGATAATTTAGGACAGGCAGTGAAAAAATTTCCGAACTCATTTTACGTGCCTCCAAATTACAGCATGAACAATAGTGTAGAAGGCTGCTGTTAATTGAACTGCTCACTTTTCATTTTTCGCTCCTCATTTTCCATTCAAAAATCAAAGTCACAAAATGAACGCCTACATGCATGTGAACAGTTCGTTGAGAATGCAGTGTTCATTAGCGATATTTTACAAATCTGACGAAACTGCCTTTTACTTTTTGCCTTCGTAAGGGCAAGTAAAAGACCCCATCCAAGTGAGGAACATGAGTTGCTTGAGGTCTCTTCCGTACTTACCAGGGCCAATACTCATATCAGAGGCGTATTAGAGGGGGGCAGGGAGCAAATGCCCCCAGGTGGTCGGGAGAAACGTGTTTTTCATGCACATTTTGACCGAAAATTAGCAAAATATGGTCTCCCCCAGAGGACCTTTTGCCCCCTCCGCCCAAGCTATACGTAGCTGCGCCCCTGGATATGGCTTCAGCCATGATGGAAAATCAAATACAAACAAACAAGATGGTATGACTGAACTTCACCATATATTTCACATGCCAGCCAGTCAGACCATCAACAAAAGGGTACATGTATTTACCCAGACACAAGCTGATTTGGAAAAAAGGTGTTCGTTCTCAAACCCGGGACACCATCCATCATCCTCAACGTGCGTCACCAGCAACAAACATCCCCCACTCCCTATCACCAATATTTACATTTACATCATCCATGCAGGGTCTAAAAGCTGTCGTATTTGATTACAAGGTCGTATTGACCCCGTAAGACAAGATGAAGGGTTTATATTTGTGTGAGAAAATAGCCCGTCTCTGTGAAATGAATATGGGCTCTTGGATTTGTTTGGTATTGAAATCCGCTTAAGTGCCCTTGTTCCCTGACGTGACAAGCGTTTTGTTAGCATTCTCTGCGGCTGTGTTGTAGGCTTTAGTAGCAAATTTCAATGCAAAGCGACAAACGGTAGAGTTATCTGTTTCCCAATCAACTTCCTTTTTAACCGCTTGGCCGAAAGGCCTCTGTATTGGATTTTTCCATCGGGATGAAGCCAAAGCATTATTGGCCCTGGTAAGTACGGAAGAGGCAAGCTATTCGTGTTCCTCACTTGGATGGTGTCTTTTACTTCCCTCGAAAATCAGGCCTGACGAGATCAACTCCGAGACCTAGATCATTCAAATGGAAGCTGACTTAGGTAATGCTGCAATTAGGGCAAACAGTCTTGGTTGAGTGGTCATATTGTCTAGCTGAACAAAGGTTATTCCATAGACTTTGAAAATAGTGCTTCACCAATGAAGTAACACTATTAACCATTGAAGAGCCAACTACTGACTGTTTTAGTTCCTTTTGATTCACGGTTCCACCTTGGTAAACGGAAAATGCCATCTCTACCTACTCATGTTCCTCACTTTGATGGGGTCTAGTCTTGCAAAGGCACAAGGTACAAGGCACCACAGTACCATCCCCTGAGGCGCCGGGTACAATAATAATCGAGGGCCCTGTTATCCAACATGGTGCACAAAAAAAGACACACAAAATGATAGTAAAACGTACAGTCGTCTCCGAATTGCGCAAATTTTCGACTCCAACCGGGGTCTTCCTCAGGCACTTTCTAGTAGAGATCCCAGAAGTGATAACCAGCAGACTTTCGGAGCTCCCCATCCGATTAAAGGGACCCTACAGGTAGCCTCCTCATAGGCATTTTGATGTGCTCATTACACCGATCGGTTGGCGTGAGAATCTAAAGGCCCGTTTATACAGAGCGCGACCGCGACTGCGACCGCGACCGCGGCACCGACCGCGGCAGCCGCTGTGTATAAACGAAAACGCCGTGGTCGCCTGGAAATATGCCAGGACCACATTGAAGTTCACATTACAAAAAAAGTGTCGCGCGGCATTTTCAAAAATTTCGCTCTGGAGGCAATCTCTGCGGCATGCCGCGCGACCAAAATTTTGGTCGCGGCCGCGGTCGCGTTATGTATAAACGTTCCCATTCATTTTACATTTGATCAATCCGATGCGGCTGCCGCGGTCGGTGCCGCGGTCGCGGTCGCGCTCTGTATAAACGGGCCTTACTCTGACATGTATTGCAAGTAAAATGCACTAAACAACAACTTTTGAGCCCGAATCTGTAGGTTTTCAGTTGCTTGCGCCACCTGTGACGAAGTGACCACACTGATATGAGCCTAGTAGCCAGCTGACCATACATGTAGGGTCCCTTTAAAACTAGCCGTAGCGATCACGCCGGCAGAAATAGCCTCGCCAACCAGCCCCTCGTTCATACTCCGAGGTCGTCAGACCGAGGGTCTGGCACAGAACGCAATTTTCATTCTAATTGGGTCAGTGACCTTATTCCGATGATTCAAAACAAGGGGAGCTTCGCTGATTGGCTAGTCACACTACCAATGCATCATGGGTCTCAAAAGTTGGTGACGTAGGCTGCAGTTTTACTCGCATGCTGCATGATTTTTGCATTGACTGTGCATGCAGTGCAGTGCAGTGTAGTTGTGTTTTACGTCATCGTCGGTAGATTGTCCGCCATGATGGTTTTACAAGTCAAAGTAACCATATAGACCAGACTCTAAAATTGGAAATTGCAAGAGTCTGGTGGCACGAGACTACGATCACGGCAGAAAGGGTTAAAAATAATCACATACGTCAATCATATGCATGATTAATGTGCAAACATGTACCGTACTTGATACATCTTTCGTCAGTCATCACAGACATGTCTAGAGATGATCAATTTTCTGAATCAAACATCATAGATCGATCAAACAAGACAAATAGATCAGTTAACAAAGCAATGATTGATTATTCATTGTCTCGTGAGAGTGTATCAAGCGCTGGTCGTCCACTTCTTGAAATTGACGAGGTGTACATGTATATTTCTCAGTTGATTAATAAGCTTAATATGTATTTTGTGTATGTAATTGTATATGACTGAAGAACTAAGGAGCATTTATCAGAAAGTACTTTAGATACTTAAAGGACCACGGTATTGCCAATTTTTCTCGACAGCCGGCGCCACTCTCAAACCCAGGGACTAAATACGGCCAGTTTTTATCCTAGGTGTATCTAATGAGGATACATAACATATTTAACGGGTTCTTGATTTGACCTACTTTCAAGGTCACAGAGGTCAAAGTTCAGAATTTTGCCTTTTGGTGGCACATTTTGGGGTTATTGGCCTGAAACTTGGTACATACATACCCCCAGGTCATATGACCTATGACACTAAGTTTCAGTCCGATTCGATTCTTGGCTTGGCCACCAGGTAGCCAAAACCCAAAACACGTAAAGTGTAATAACTCCTGAACTAATGACTGGATCATCTCCAAAATTTTATCATACATGTAGGTGTATCTAATGAAAATACATGACACATGTAATGGGTTTGTGAATTGACCTACTTTTCAAGGTCACATAGGTCAAAGTTCGAAATTTTGCCGTTTGGTGGCACGTTTCGCGGCTATTTGACCTAATAGGGAGTTTTCGCAAAGCCCCCGAAACGCCAACGCGAACGTCTATCCTTTTGTTCGGTGCTCTCTTCGTGGCATCGAACAATGGGTTTGGCGTTCGCGTTGGCGTTTCGGGGGCTTTGCGAAAACTCCCTAATATCTTCTGACTTTGTGTGATCAGGTGTCGGGGTCTCCTCTGTACCTGGAACTCAAGGCTTGCCTGGGAACATTTCGATTTAACATTTGTCATTTGTTCTTCTGGTACATTCACCCAGGTGAGCACATGGTCCATGGACCATTTCATTTGTGCTTCTATTTTGGATATCAGTGCAATGCATTGAAGAAAACGGTTTTTGTACGATTCGAAAAGTTAATGTTGATCATGGAGTTTTTCGATATGTTGTTTTGGTCCTACAGTTCATTCCACTTCCCAGTGGCGCGAGGTTTATCAACGATATCTCCGCAACGGCTGGGTCAAATTTGACGAAACATACGTCAATCGACTTGTCTTTCTTGTCGGTATCTTTCTGCTATCTTCATTTTTCACGTAAGGCCGACACAACGGATCCCTTTCTCAAAACCTATTTCATTTCGCCATGGTGTTCATGCAGTTTACATGTACACGTGAGCGATGCATTGCGTCATTTCAAAATGACCGCCATTTCGGCCGTCAATACAAACTGTGATTTGTGAAGGAACTTTTTTCTGTCACGTTTTTCGGGACAATGACAGTGATGATGCTGTAGCGGCAAACAGGACAAATCCATTGATGTATGGTATGTCAAATTCGGCCCAGCCGTTGCGGAGATATCGTAACACACAATCGTCCCTGTGGAACTCCTAAATGCGTAGGGAAGCTATCAATTATATACAATTTGTGCAATATTTAAAAAAAAACTTGTGATGAACATGTCACGCTATACGTAGGCCGACAATAAACTGATATGCTGTGATCGAGAAACAGGAAGGTGGGATAATTTGAAGTTTATTTAGGGTGAAGTGCCACAGTGTTCACTTTTCTCAGATTAGTGAGATTTCGCATACCTGACGAAATACAAGTACAGGCATTGACTAAAGTTTATCTACACCTCATATCTTGAATATTTCAAATACTACCGCACCAATTTTGCCTAGGTTTGTTTCATATGAAAGGAAAACTTGTTGGTCATCTTTCTGCGTAAGAATTTTGGAAATTTGAAAATATCCAAATTATGTAATAGCTCTTTAGAAAAAAAACCTCAAAAATCATAATTTTGATGTTTCAAAATTTCCGAAATTTTGATATACAGAGATGATCGAGAAGTTGTCCGTTCACATGCAACAAACTTTGTCAAAACTGGTGCAGCTGTTACCGAAATNTATGATATCATAAAATGTGGAATGAACATGTCACGTTTTTACGTAGGCCGACAATAAACAGCGGACATAGGTTAGAGGAAGGAGGTGTTTTGAAGTAGAACCGGTTAGAATTATCCTGATTCCGGCGAGGCGTATTTCCTAGTCACGCGTTAAGCCTACTAGTTTTTCCCATCCTGAAGAGTTCCTCCACGTGAGCGTTCCCCCGTCCGAGTTGGTTCTCTAGGGAAACACATCCATGAAGTTTGGCAGTGGATTGTGTCATCGGGCAAAGACTGGGCTGTCAGGAATTTTTTTGTGCGTGTGTCGTCTGCACCATTTTTTTTCATCGCCAGCCGTTTTCCCACTTTTATTGTTCAAGGGACATCAGTGCTTCGGCTTCGGCCCTAAAATATGCATGCCGTATTTTTTTTCAAACAGAAAAGATGATTACCAGTCCTTTTTTGCAGACCATTTCATTTAACCCCTTGGCAATGTCGTCAAGCCATCGTTCCCGAACAACAGGTGAGCACAATAGCTCTGGCCGTTTCATATGCAAGAAAAAAACAATAGGGACAATTCAGATATCCACGACTCGTCGTTACAACGAAATAAGAACTAGCCGTGAATTAGAGAACAAAATTTCCAATAATATGTAAAAACCTAGCTAATTCACACTTCATCTTTTTTTTATTTTGACACCTGTCGTCACTACTCAAGTACACTTGGGCGATATCAATTTAGACGCTGAGAGAGTTCACATCGCTAAGGGACCGTCTCAACAATACCTTGAAGCCAAAGAAGTGTAAGTTTTTTAGGGTAACTTGGTTTAGTTTTCATGAGCCTATAGCAAATCCAAGGTTGTGCTCAGTCAACTGGTAAATACTGTGGTTTGTGGTTTAATCATTGAGTTAACTTTATTGTGTCTGTTGCACAGACCTGGCATTTTGCCCATACCCCTTTAACATGGAAAAGAGAGAATGCTAACTTGGATTATACCCCTTTAACATGGAAAAGAGAGAATGCTAACTTGGATTATACCCCTTTAACATGGAAATGAGAGAATGCTAACTTGGATTATACCCCTTTAACATGGAAAAGAGAGAATGCTAACTTGGATTATACCCCTTTAACATGGAAAAGAGAGAATGCGAACTTGGACTATACCCCTTTAACATGGAAAAGAGAGAATGCTAACTTGGACTATACCCCTTTAACATGGAAAAGAGAGATTGCTAACTTGGATTATACCCCTTTAACATGGAAAAGAGAGAATGCTAACTTGGATTATACCCCTTTAACATGGAAAAGAGAGAATGCGAACTTGGACTATACCCCTTTAACATGGAAAAGAGAGAATGAACTTTTATCATTGCGGGGTAGCTTACAGTCACACCCGAAACATTTTTGCCTCCATCTCCATTGCAGCTACATATAGGCTTGTGAAATACCAATCTGGTCTGTCCCAAAGGGCCTATCAAGTACACACAAAGTGGCTGACTCATCTCTTTTATACTTAAGGATCAGCAGATTGTGTCAAATGGCACAAACTAGGCAAGCTTGATTTCACCAAAAGTAGTGGTTGATACGACGAAAATGTCTATATTTGGTAAGGATGCTTCTCTCGTATTTGTTTCATTTGCTTCTTTTGGATGCATGATGTCAGTGGAGTCAATGTCCGTTTTTGGTAGCACCCTCCCATACCAGAGGTTTGGTCTCGCTCCTCTTCATACACCCGTGAGTGGATGAAAAGTGCGTGGTAAAAACACCGCGGCTGTAGGAGGTGTTTGGTGCAGTCGTCCCCAATCAATTCCTGACTCCCGGGTTCGAATCCAGCCCGGGCCATATGGGATTTAATTCCCGGCACTTCAGTCCGTCGCATGGGACAGTAAGCCGTGGTGCCTTGTACCTTGTGTCTTTGTAAGGGCAAGTAAAAGACCCCATCCAAGTGAGAAACATGAGTAGCTTGTGATGGCCTCCTCCGTACTTACCAGGGCCAATAATGCTATTGCGTCGGCCCTGACGGCCCTGACGGAAATACAAAATACAAATTCCTGACTCACAAAAGTTAATAGGCCACAAACCACTGGCACAGTTGGCCACAAAATAGAAAAACGATCCCTAGATATCACTGAACTACCTCTTTTATAAGATTGACCAATGAGAGTCCGGTATTTGGGGGGAAACCAAGGTGAAAGTGAGAGCCACGTTTTGATTGGCATGCTTGCCAAACATGTTATATAATGCATTTTGGAATGCGTCTTTCGATACCGCTGGGTACTATGCAAATCACGTGATCACAGCGCCCTCTACTGACTATACTTCAAATCGACTACCAATCATCGCCGTGGTTGGCCGCGTAGAGCCTTCAGCGGGCAGGTGCAAAATATGAGAGACACGCCATAAGAACTCCGCGTCCAATAAGGATATTACACGTTTTATTCATGGGTTGTAGGAGTTTCAATGCACACAATTTTTTTTTACTTTTTACATACTTCTTCATCAAGCTTATTAAAAGTTGTATACATAAAGGAATAGGCCCTGATTAACGGGATGTTGTTTATCACACACTTTCTTTGATCAAAAGTGTTACATCTTTATACAACATCTAGGTTTTTAGAGGGACGTTTAAAATTACAGTTCTGAAGGCGACAAGTCTTCCGCCAATATTTTTCTGAAACTTTAGTCCACAAAAGAAAGAGTTCTACTAAATTGTATCAGCGCGTTTATCAANTAATAATAATGGCGAGTTCTTATATAGCGCTTCATAGCGTATTACGCTCTCTAAGCGCTTCACACATTATTACCCCAGCCTATGATTCAGAAACCTTTCTGTAGAAACCAAAGGGCAGCCACAATATAGCGCACACGATGGACATTTCAGGCCAGTTGAGAGTTACAGAGTGGCACGGCTGGGGATCGAACCCACGATCTTCCGATCACGAGTCCTCAGCCCTAACCATTATGCCACCGCGCTCCCCAATACATGCTTGCTCTACACATGCTATCCCATGCTTTATTGAACGCGTCTTTCGATACCATGCAACCTCACATTCGGAACGACCTGAGGCGAACTGCTTATCTGTCCACTGGGCGGCGCATTTCACCTCGGACACAAGTACAAGGCAGCCATATTGTTTATCAACAAACCCACGTGACCGACCGTGGGACTATTTTGGCCGAATTTTGGCCTGTTAAGATGTTCAACCTTATTTGCTGGATAAGTTGAGGCATATTATATATAAACGTACCGGACCCAATCTGCCAAATATTCATCCAATAACGCAACGTTTTTGTGTGACCTAGTTAGTTCATGCGTAGGGTTCTGGAGGTGTGATGAGGCGAACCGCATTTGAACTCTCACAAACGGGCAGCAATCCTTGCGCATTCAAGATGGCTGCCTTGGAATTGTGTCCGAGGGGAAAAAATGCGAGTCGTCACGGAAATTGCCGAGCAGTTGCCTTCGGAAGTTCCGAATGTCGCCGTGGTTGGCCGAGTAGACACGCCATAAGAACTCCGCGTCCAATAAGGATATTACACGTTTTATTCATGGGTTGTAGGAGTTTCAATGCACACAATTTGTTTTTTACTTCTTACATACTTCTTCATCAAGCTTATTAAAAGTTGTATACATAAAGGAATAGGCCCTAATTAATGGGATGTTGTTTATCACACACTTTCTCTGATCAAAAGTGTTACATCTTTATACAACATCCAGGTTTTAGAAGGACGTTTAAAATTACAGTTCTGAAGGCGAGAAGTCATCCGCCAATATTTTCTGAAACTTTAGTCCACAAAAGAAAGAAAGAGCGCTACTAAGAAAGAGCGCTACTAAATTGTATCAGCGCGTTTATCAACATCCATTACAGTAAAAATGCATTTACATCACAATCTTCCCACCAGCGTTTTGACGGTCCTATAGATGAACTTGTCAATCCCGAGAGATTTCAACGAAACGATGCAACACGATGCTTGTTATAACTGGTCTCTAATGACGTGGTCTATGCGATGTGTGGACACGCACAGTAAATAAAAATCGTATCCAATGGAACCTCCCTTGACGGACACCTCTGCTAGAACGACACCTCTCTAATCAGGACATTTAAGTTCAGTCCAAAATTGATCATTTCTATTCATTTCAATCTCTGTAATCGGACACCTCTCATTCAAGGACATCATTTGTCAGTTTCGAAGTTGTCCTTAAAGGGAGTTCGTCGCGGCACAGTCAAAAATAATTTTGCGGCCCAAAAATTCACAATTTCAAAACTGCAAATTTCGTATTTTAACGGCAGGATTACATCCATAGAGAGGCCTAGATTTGCAGTTGACGGTGTTGTAAATGCCATTCGAAGGCAGCAAAGTCACAGCTCCAGTTGAGCAAATATGCTTTTGGTAGGCAATAAATTCCCGATATGAGTAAATTAATAGATTCAAGATGGCGGCATTTACCACCTTCGGTGGCTAAACTTTTCACACCTCCCTGTTTGCACAGGGTTTCTTTACTTCAGACCTACAATGTACATGTACATGTACATGTACATGTATAATTGGGATCCAGTTCAATTCATTCGCTTCTGGGATCTCAACTAGAAAGTGCCTGAGGAAGACCCCGGTTGGGGTCGAAAATTTGCAAAATTCGGAGACGACTGATATTTACTTTCATTTTGTGTGTCGTTTTTTTTGTGCTGTATGTCGGGTTCTTGGCTGGCACAACCAGTTCGTTTCAATAGAGAGGTTCAGTGTATTCTCCAAGGCAAGATACAACTGATGGAACTAACGCTGACGTAGAATAGAAGTTTGGATAACCCACGGCCACCTTCGACTTCACAATATCATAGTTTATTCAGTGACAATGTCCACCACTTTTCGTCAGTGGAAAATTTTTCATCTTCTGTATTCTTAGACCGATGACGTAAATCTTAGTTGGCAAACGGTTTGCACAGTGGTAGCTGCCCCGGGAGGAATACGGAGCAAATAAACCGGCGTGGGTTTTGATTTCAGTTTCTGTTGTGGGGTGTGGGGACGTGTCTTTGTTTTGGCTGTTTTGTATCTGAGGGGAATAAGAACTACGGTTCTGCAGCTTTTCGCGAAGCTGTAGGCCTAGTGTATTTAAAGCGGATTGTTCGCGTCTGTCCAAATGAACCAAAAATAAAAAAAACAGCCCGTTTTATTCGTAACAACAAATGGTAAATGCATTGCGGCGGCCGCTCCGGAAACTGTTCTGTGGAATCTGTGACTCGGCGCGAATAGTCCGCTTTAAGGGCCCGTCTCAAAATTGTTTTGATGCCAAAAAAGACGAAGTGACTTCATCTGGGGGAGGGGGTTCTCGATTTCAATGTAATTTTGAAACGGCCTCTTAACTTCGTGCGGTATGTAGCGGTTGCAGGTAGTGTCAGAGACTACATGTATATGATGCTGTTAGTGTTTTATTCCACAGAAAAATCATCATAAATCGTCACAAAGTTGGTCAATTTCGAATTTAGAAAATTTGTATTGTCCAGAAACAGATTGGCTTCAAAACAATACCAGTTTCCATCCAAACAGGTGAGTATTAAAACACGGCATCTTGGCAAAATTTCAAACTTTCACCAAAAACACAGTTGTTTAATAATTTCCAGTTTTATGGTCTTAAAAGGTGTCCTATTGACCCTGGATTATGTGTATGAAAAGAAAACTTGGCTGTGAAAAATATCCATATATTCCGGAAAATTAGGTGGGCATTTACTTTTGACTAAGGGTGTACATGTACGTAGTTCCTCCAGATAAAGGGAAAGGTCAATACAGACAAATCTGGTCGGTATTGATATTGAGATGAATTTTGTAGATTTGTTTTAAAATCAAAATACACAGACAGTTATATTCTTGGGTACAATGAGTATTGTATTGATACATTTTATTTTTGAAACAAATATGTAATAGAAATGTTTGCGGACAAGGAATAGCTGGAACACAAATATTTGGATACCTTTCTTCTGATGAAAATTCAATTACCAGACAAAAGGTTCTGAAAATGGATTGTTAAAGGGACTAGGAAAATTTTTTCAAGCTTCGGTTATTACAAAATGCTAGTCTTTCATGATAAATTCCCACCGTCAATTCACTTTTTCAATTAAGTGTTAATCAGTGGCACCCAGACAAATCAGTTATCACCACACCATGGAGCATTCACCACGTCACTGGGAGCCTAATCAACATTATAGAGTACAGGCTCGCTCCATACAAAACATACAGCGACGTGGTTCCCAGTGACGTGGTGAATGCTCCATGGTGTGGTGATGACTGATTTGTCTGGGTGCCAGTAATTAACACTTAATTGAAAAAGTGAATTGACGGTGGGAATTTATCATGAAAGACTAGCATTTTATAATAACCGAAGCTTGAAAAAAATTTCCTAGTCCCTTTAAGTTAAAGACAACGTTTTTAGGTTCAGAGATAGGCAAACCTCGAATTATTGGAAATATCCAAAATGTTAATGCCATGGATTATAGAAAAATCTTGTCGTGTTTACAAACTTGTATTGCTGTAAATTCGCTTTCGGCGTTTTTTAGTTGAAATCAATTCTCTCCATTAACCACTTCATTATAACTTAACAATGTTCTTTCAAAGATATCAACATTTATTTATTTCCTATACAGTGTGTCCCAGAAAGATCTAATAGTCGATTTCACTCTAAACTCGCCCGCAGCATCTTGACTAATCAAGGCCTCCGGTCACTCCGCCCTTCGAACTACGCTCCCTTCACCCTTGACGACCACCGTTTGTCATCCTGCTCGCAGACAGGTCGTTCCATGGACCGCACACTCCCCCACTGCTGTCAATGATAAATGCGTGTAATCCAATGTTTTGTGAATAAAACATGCATTAACGTATTAGACCATTCTTCATTTTGAGATTTTCATCGATCCAAACCTCACAATGTTCCTTTCTTCGTCATAAACCGCGCTTTCAGTAAAGTTTGGCTGCTTCAGCCGCCACGCTCATGGGCGGCAAATGCGAGCGATAAATGCTACGGTGGTCGGCAAGGGTGGATGGAGCGATAGTAGGAGTGACAGGGAGCCTTGGTTGGGCAAGATGGCCCGCAGTTTCAAACCGCTACTCACGCCCACGGGACATGCCAACCCACCTAAATGAATACTTTTGGAATCAACAGAATTTCTAGAGGGGCATGAAAGCCTGGACATAAGCAAACAAAATGTACATGTAAATAAACAATGAATTTCGTGGCCCGCGAAAATATCCCTGATACATTATCTTTAAATATACCCCTGGGATCGGCACCAGCTCAAATCCCTAGTTCTATAAACACGAAAATCACACAGCCCAACGGTTATTTTCGCACGCAAACGTGCGCAGACATGTTCAGCTGGAACCTTTACAACGAATGATGTTCCTCCCGCATGTCTCGAGTCCTCAGGGATTCTTACTATGAAAAAAATCGATGTTCAGAAACTGACGTGTCGTGTTTACTTTTCTTAGACAATCATTTCAATAGCCTTGAGGTTGTCTTTGGGACTTGGTGAAATTTGCAGAGTTATCGGAGTGACATTTTCGCTCCTATATTGCTAGCAGGTTTGATGTTACTCTACTCTCTGGGGGACTACATGTAAAAGAGGTTTTAGGTTATAAATACTCAAATTTTTGAGGCGTTATTTGCTTTTCCACAGCTAACAAATTCAGAATTTCTAGAGGGGCATGAAAGCCTGGACATAAACAAACAAAATGTAAATAAACAATGAATATTTCGTGGCCCGCGAAAATATCCGTGATACATTATCTTTAAATATACCCCTGGGATCGGCACCAGCTCAAATCCCAAGTTCTATAAACACGAAAATCACACAGCCCAACGGTTATTTTCGCACGCAAACGTGCGCAGACATGTTCAGCTGGAACCTTTACAACGAATGCTGTTCCTCCCGCATGTCTCGAGTCCTCAGGGATTCTTACTATGAAAAAAATCGATGTTCAGAAACTGACGTGTCGTGTTTACTTTTCTTAGACAATCATTTCAATAGCCTTGAGGTTGTCTTTGGGACTTGGTGAAATTTGCCGAGTTATCGGAGTGACATTTTCGCTCCTATATTGCTAGCAGGTTTGATGTTATTCTACTCTCTGGGGGACTACATGTAAAAGAGGTTCGGTTATAAATACTCAAATTTTTGAGGCGTTATTTGCTTTTCCAGAGCTAACAAATCATAACGATGCCTGTATCATGTACATGTACTGTAATGTACTACTGTACTGCATTTTTCATCAGCCCTTGTACCTTGTACCTTTGTGCAGGGAAGTAAAATACCGCATCAAAGTGAGGAACATGAGAGGCCTGAGATGGCCTCTTCAATACTTACCAGGGCCAATAATGCTTTGGCTTCGTCCCTGGTGTAAAAAGCAAACACAATATTTGTCAGATCAGGGGCCTATTTCATAAAGTGGCTTTAAGCTAATGGTACCTTTAACCAAATGGAAAATGCATTGAAGTTAATGGTACCATAAGCCTAAAGTCACTTTACGGGATCCGATAGAAAGAAGCCCGTCGAGACGACATGTTAGTTTTTCTGCGTCGCTGCCATCAAAGACCACAAGGCTCTTCAAGTTAACTGAACCGTTGTCGCTTCTAATCGAAGTTGTCACTTTGATTTATTACGCGATTTCGATACAGGAAAACCGACTGTCAGAGCAGACGACGATCAAAAATTTCGTGTAATTCTATTTATACAAAGTAACCAATGAATATTCAAGCATCGTATGGCGTTGATTGTAAAATCCATTGGATGACATGTCGCTTATGTCAATAATGATTAACTCCATTATTCGATGAAGTCGCTTACGACAAATTCAATGATGATTTAATCAAGGTGATTCGTGAGGCTGTCAATCATGTTGATTGCCTTCTATAAAGCGACAGAGGGATCACTCGTTTCCATTTCACCTGTCGCTGTCTGTTTTTTGTTCATCTTTCATTTCATCGACCGAATATTTGGCTTCGGATTGAAATATTTGAAATAACCGAGTATATTTTTGACAAGTTCACGCATAACCATAAAGGAATCAATCTCTATATCATGTTGGCCACATTTTAGCTCTGTTGCGCTTCAAATATGGCCGCCAGGTCACCATATTGAAAACGGGTATGTGGCTCATATCTTATGAACAATACCACAAAGAATGTTCTCACTGGTATGATGGTTCCTTGGAACATATTAGGGAGGTTTCGAAATCAACGATAAACGTAAACTTTACGACAACGTTATTTTTCTTACTACACATTAACCAGATTTTATATTGCATTTTGGTACAAAAATAACGTTGTCGTTAACGTTTACGTTTATCGTTTGATTTCGAAACCTCCCTATTGACTTGACACTTGTTCGTTCTTCTAGTACATTCACCCAGCTGAGCACATGGTCCACGGACCATTTCATAATCAATTCTATCCTCACCACCCGGAACAAATATTCCACAAAAACAAAAAAACAAAAACAAACAAACAAAAACACATCGGGGCGTCGTTACTTGCACTAATATTTGCCACCTACTCAAAAAGAGAACAAACGCGAGAGGTAACCGGAATAACACGTGTTGTGTACGCTATTGAAACAAGTTTAACTCTCAAAGGTTTTAGTGTTTACTTGGTGTCTCTTTTAATTGGTAGTTCGTGTATTTCGGGAGGAAAGCGCGTGGGATGTTTTTTTCCGGGGTTTTTAGCTCACCGGGGTGAGCTATTACGATGGGGAAGCGTCCGTCGTCCGTCGTCGTCCGGCGTCGTCCGTCGTCGTCGTGTTCCGTTAGCAGGTTAATGATTAACTCCATTATTCGATGAAGTCGCTTACGACAAATTCAATGATGATTTAATCAAGGTGATTCGTGAAGCTGTCAATCATGTTGATTGCCTTCTATAAAGCGACGGAGGGGATCACTCGTGTCCATTTCACCTGTCGCTGTCTGTTTTTTGTTCATCTTTCATTTCATCGACCGAATATTTGGCTTCGGATTGAAATATTTGAAATAACCGAGTATATTTTTGACAAGTTCACGCATAACCATAAAGGAATCAATCTCTATATGTTGGCCACATATTAGCTCTGTTGCGCTTCAAATATGGCCGCCAGGTCGCCATATTGAAAAAGGGTATTTGGCTCGATATTAGAGAGCTTCTGCAAGCGCCCGGTTAGGCCATACGACTGCATTTATCTATTGTTTGGGTGCACTCACACAATAGATAAACGTAGATAGCCTAACCGGGCGCTTGCAGAAGCTCACTATTCTGTCATTACCACAAAGAATGTTCTAACCTAGTATGATGTTTTCCTGGAACATGTGAACTTGACTCTCAAACTCGTCCCCAGTGGGTTTATATACCTACAACCCCACTGGGAAGGGCTGCGACCGGTACTACTTTAGGAATACTGCGCATGCGCGTTGTCAGGGGTTTGGTTACATCAGGGCATCGATATCACACCGAGGCTGGCACCCGCGGCATGATCTCAAATAGTTCCCAACTAACTATTCGTTGAAATGGTTCTAATACTCAAACAACTTTGTGTTTTGGGGTATTATATGGCTTTTAGGCATATATGATATTTTTCAGTCATCAAAGAACGAAATATTGCGTGAAACAAATATTTTGGCACGCTGCCAGCTGTTGACCAGAAATTTTGGTCAAGTCGTAGCCCTTGCCAGAGATATCCTCGGATGAGGTAGATCTGGGTACGAGATTGCTTGACTCGTATTGTTCACCCTTCTGTTACATGTATGTACATTCACCCAGGTGAGCACGTGGTCCACGGACCATTTCATAATCAATTCTATCCTCGCCACCCGGAACAAATATTCCACAAAAACAAAAAAGCAGAAACAAACAAACAAAAACACATCGGGGCGTCGTTACTTGCACTATTGCCACCTACTCAAAACGAGAACAAACGCGAGAGCTAACCGGAATAACACGTGTTGTGTACACTATTGAAACAAGTTTAACTCTCAAAGGTTTTAGTGTTTACTTGCTGTCTCTTTTAATTGGTAGTTCGTGTATTTCGGGAGGAAAGCGCGTGGGATGTTTTTTTTAGTTTGTGTACAATGAGTGTGCTAAACTGTGGGTATCGAAAATCATTTCCGATTGTAACGTTTAACTGAAATGATGTCAAAGAAATGGTTGTCGATAACAGTAGCCTACGTTTATTGGAGTGGTCCTGCAGAAAGTGAGGCTGAACAACGAGACTTAGCAAGCGGCAGGCCCCGGGTTCGAATCCATCCCGGGCCATATGGGATTAATCATCCCTGGCTCTTCACTCCACCGCATGGGACAGTAAGCCGTGGTGCCCTGTACCTTGTGCCTTTGCAAGGGCAAAAAAGACCCCATCCAAGTGAGGAACATGAGTAACTAGAAGTGGCCTCTTCTGTACTTATCAGGGCCAATAATGCTGTAGCGTTGGCCCTGACGGAAAAATGAAGTACAAATACAACCTGCCACTTGCCAAGCGGATGTGAGGCTCTCAAGGTTTCTCCTCCTGACATCAGCTGTGGTTTCACTACATACATAGAAATCGCCGGGTTTTTTGACACCCGGGTGTAGCCTGGCTCTGAAATATCCCTCCTGAGGCCCGGTGCCCGTGAACAGTACTCAAATTTTGTGACGGGGACCTAAATTAAGCCCTCCAAAAACAGTTCGAGGTTGGAGGGGATTATTACACCGCGTTTTTAACAGGTGTGGACAGAAAAAACCCGGGTTTGACACGGGTTTTTTATGTAGTGTAACAAGGGCTATTATTACACCTGGATGTCAGTTTCATGATTTCAATAGTTTTAATTGAAGCAGTGGGCTGGGGTCCCCGTTGCAAATAGCCGCCGGTTGCAGCAATGATCTCGTGGAGATTTCCTACGTGCGCTACCAGCTTTAGTCACCATCCGAAGCAACATATGATATCTTCCCGCGAAATCCCCCGACATCTCCTGACATAGCATGTCTAGTCGCATACTGTGTAAGTGCAATAAACATGGCCAGATGTAATTAACAACAGACATGCGGGTGTTCCTGCCGCAGAGGCAATCTCCGACCCTGTAATCAAACAAACTTTTCCCCTATTGATTATGCAAATAATGAAAACAATCCATCATGGGGTTTAAATATTGACAAATGTCAAATTTTCGGATGCTGATGAGAGTAGTGGAGTCTGTTAATCTATAACTCTGTGATCATAAAATGACCCGAATAATGTCAAAGGACTCTGTGGTGAGGAAGATTCTATTGTACTAGCAAGAACCCGTGGCAATCGGCGATTCTGAGTTTAGCTGAGGTTGGATGCCCGGCACGGCTGGAATTGGTGCAACACGGTTTGCGGTAGGGAGAATTTAGAAAGCAATCGCACAACACCGTTAAAAAAGTAAAATTGCTACCAGAACAAAGTCCTCTTCACAAATTAAACCACCCGTTGCATCAGGATATGGTATCCTCTATTACCATGCCGAATTTCGAGGCAAAACAAAGCTTCTAAGTGTGACTTTATTGAGCCAGCATTATTATATAGATTGCATACTAATTCCTTGATATACAAGGAAACGTCGTCTCCAAATTTCGCAAATTTTCGACCCCAACCGTGGTCTTCCTCAGGCACTTCCTAGTCAAGCTACCAGAAGTGAAATGAGCTGGATCCCAATACTTTCCTTGAAATATTTTATTTTGTGACTGTCGAATTTCACCAATTCATTGATTTTCCAATCTCTGCAACTGGTCTACTAAACAGTAATCATATTCTTCTCCGAATATGTATTCCCTGTAAGCTGGTTTATCTCTAAGTACTTTCTTTGAAATGCTGGTATTTGGTTTCGCAACTGCGTGTAGTTGGATCGAGTTTGAGTTGTACGTTATCATGAGGAACGTGAGCAGTTGAATCGGTTTGGTAATTCTTTGCCATGTCACAGTCTTAGAAGTCTTACATATTCGTTGTAATTGGCGGCTAGCTATTTTACCATTGCTGAGTCAGAGAGGGGCGACAGGTCTGCTTTATGGTCACCCAATATCCTCATTGGTGTGTGTTTTTCTATTGGATGCCAATCTTGACTTGTTTGTGAAAAAAAATAGTATACGGGTGTATTTTTTACGTGATAAGGTCATGGGGTATATCTGGATTCAGAGGAACCTAGATTCTGAGTTTGCCTGGTTTTGCCTGGAGATTTTTTGAATACCCTGTATAAATGTGGATACCTGCAAAATGACAGCACACGTATTGCATTAGATTTTCCTGTCAGGGCCGAAGCCAAAGCATTATTGGCCCTGGTAAGTACGGAAGAGGCCATCTCAAGCTACTCATGCAGACATACCTTCGCACAGCGTTCGCCACGATATAGCATAGTTCAAGTTTTTAACTCTCTTCCTAGGATTGTCACCGAAAAGATAACCACACATAGTTTACAAGGCTTTTCTTATTACCTTAAAAATTACATATTAAACAACTACAATGAAGCTTGTAATATCCCTAACTGTTATACTTGTTCTTTGTCAGTCTAAGAATCATTTGTATTCACTCTTGTGTTGGACATCGTTGGAGTTGTCTTATTTATTATCAATAGTTGACGTTGTATTTAACTTTAATCAATTGTAAATTACTTGTACCCACCTGTTACTTTCCTGCAGGAAGGGGCTCAAATGGAAGCGATACCAAGATCTTATTTGAGCTCCTGACCACACACCTTTTAAATTTATGTAGAACACAATGTATTTGTAATGTTGGTCAAATAAATATCATATCATATCATATCATATCATGTTCCTCACTTGGATGGGGTCTTTTACTTGCTCTTGCAAAGGCAAAAGGTACAAAGGTATCAGAGCTATTGTCCCATGCGACGGACTGAAGAGCCAGGGATGATTAAAGTGGCAAAGTGGGCACTGCGAGCCCTGGACATGGCCCCGTATTTCTCTCCTGATAAGGTGCGAGGGACTGCAAGCCCTCCTATATGACCACCCTTCTTTTCGGTCAACCGTTTATGTTGATGAATACATGTATCTCTATAATAATGCTGGAAGTCGGCTCAATAAAGTCACACTTAGAAGCTTTGTTTTGCCTGGAAATTCGACATGGTAATAGAGGATACCATATCCTGATGCAATGGGTGGTTTATTTTGCGAAGAGGACTTTGTTCTGGTAGCAATTTTACTTTTTTAACGGTGTTGTTCGATTGCTTTCTAAATTCTCCCTACCGCACACGTGTTGCACCAATTCTAGCCGTGCCGTGCATTCCAACCTCGGCCAAACTCAGAATCGCCGATTGCCACGGGTTCTTGCTGGTTACTAAATAAAATCTGTGTTTGTACTTCGCCTATACCGTATACAAACGAACAAACAGACCAGCGCAAGGTGCCGCGCAAAAAAGGACCGGCCTTGAGACAGCCCTTTGTATTGTGCTTTCCTGCGATTCACCACCCGTCTTCTGAGTCGATTCCCTTGATTAGTAAGAGCAACAGAGTCGACTGATAAACGTCTAGAGAAAAAAATATCGGCAATCTAATTAATTACCCGACATCTTAGGAATGAATTAAGTTATAAAAGATTAAATGCAGCTAAAGAGATTATTCCTGAACGATTTTATTGAAGAGATCTATTGAGTTTCGTGAAATGGTCGATTAGTGCAAACGATTCACGGCCGAGTTGAATTAAATTGGAGAGATTTATTTTTTGTGTTGTAGCATTTAACTTGGATCCGTTTGTGGAAAATAGCAGGATGGATAAAAAAACGGGTTGACAGGCTGGTGTGGTAGAATGTAATGCCCCGTCTTCCTGATGTTCCCCTGCATTGTTTGTCACAGGATTAAGGGTCTTCGACTTGGTCTCCCCTAAGGCCGTATGCACCAACGAAGATTATCTTGAACTCGGGTTGATCCACAGCTTTTCAATTGTTCAGGTTTGCCAGGGCATGATGTGACGATGGAAAAGTTTGTCTTCAAGATTATCTTGAATTCAGGTTGAGCCACAGCTTTTCAGTTGTTCAGGTTTGCCAAGGCATGATGTGACAATGGAAAAGCTGTGGCTCAACCTGAATTCACGATAATCTTCGTTGGTGCATACGGGCCTTAGAGTACAATTCAATGGTGCCGCTTAATCCGGAAATGTTAAGGGACATCCTATATCGGGAGCATTATATTCTATTACACTGGTGTAGTGGAATATCGGCGCCTCTCTCGTTTGGTGATCAGGGTTCGATTCCCAGTTGGTTTTTGTCTTTCGTGGTTCTCTTTGACAATGCAGATTTTCGACGGGCACTCTAGTTTCCTATGAGGAACCTAACTCACTGCCTCAATAGGTGTCACTAGTGATTAAATCTATTGATCTATTGATTTATTTTATTTTCTTACTGACATCACAACGCGCACAGATCATAGATCATTACCAACAGCGTCTTCATTTTGTAATGTCTTTATTGCGGATATAACCGCCCATAGATGTCCGCTGGTGGAAGTTCCATTCGCAATATCAACTCCTGGCAAAGTCTATGACCGTCTATTTCCCCTTTGCAATTCAGATAAAAGCTTTTTTTTCATTCGTGTATATACTTTCGAATTAGTCAGGAACAACCTTCGGACCAACCCCACATAGATCTCCGTGGTCAGTTTTTTATACCCACCCGTTGATCAGTCAGAAAGGTAATCTACTTTAGCGCCTAGCTCTGGTACTACGCCATTATTTTTTTTCTATTGCGCATGCGCATGTGGAAAATTTCCCGATTTCATTTCCGTTATTGTCGGGGTTGTTCTCTGGTCTTTGATGTGGCATCCATCAACAAATTAAGAATATTTTTCAGCGGAGTCGGGCGTTTTTTATAAAGCGAAACAAACGGTTACATGACCCGAATACAACGCCGCACCCAGGTCTGCAAATATTTGATAGAATGTTCGCAATTCCTGGACAGTTTGAGTAATTACATGACTACTTCCGTATGTTGCACTTTAAAAGCGCTTTTCACTGTCACACAGTATCAACGTGCTCATAAAAGAAAAGTAACTGCAGTTTGAAGTGTAACAGCAAGAGTAATAGTGAGGTTTTGCAAATGTGACGAAACACGAGGTACGGAACACGAAATTGGACTTCATTTCCATGACGTAATGTATTTCAGGAGATGGTTGGTACCACAAATATCACCTGCTGCAAGAGTCTTTTACATGTTTTAGCGTATGACTAAGCTTGCTTCTTGAAACCGTTTGCCGCAGCCGGGTTCTGAAACTGATAGTTTCCGACCCAGGGGGCCGGGGTGAGTCGGGGTCTCTTTGCTGGTCCTCCTTGCTTGGGTTGCTTTGACTTCGTGCTTTTTTGCCCCTTTGCGACCTAGGAGAACCCAGAGCCCAACTTCTCTCCCTCCATTACTTCTTTAATATTCGCCTGTAGGTCCTTATTCCCGAACAGCAGGTTAGACGGCCATGTAGAATTAGCGGAATCAGCGGATCTGGCGGATTTAGCGGATTCTGTATTAAATTGAATAAAATTTGATAACAAATGGAAGCTAATTTTAGCAATATAGTTTTTCAAGTGTTCTATGTACTGCACAGGTTATAAAGGAAAAGCCGCAAGAGCGTCGCGAACCGCAACTGGCCGAACTATTCCTGCAGACCATTTTTGTTGCCCTATTTGGATTACCGACTGTAAAAGTTATTTTCGCGGCCCTTTATAATCTGTGGGACGCATGAAAAATCGTATTACTTAATTAGTCTCCATTCATCATCGAATTTTATTCAATTTTATACAGAATCCGCTAAATCCGCCAGATCTGCTGATTCCGCTAATTCTACATGGCCCAGGTTAGACTCAGTCTTGACCTTCACACCAGGCAGAACACGATTAATACTGGCACGGCGGTAGAAGTTCATCTCTTGCATTGATCAGCCAGCAAGGTGAGTCCGTCCATGGCCAACCGGATGATTTCTCCTGAGTCAAGTGGCCCCGCCGCTTTTTGGGAGAGGTGTAGGCTTTGTCCGTACGTGTGCACTCGGCAAGGGGCAAAAAATCGTTGGCGTGGGTGACAGAGTCGTGGCTTTTGGGGGAAGCAAGTCCCGCCACCGCTTTCATTTTGTTTCCGATATCAAGGTAATCGAATAGTCTCTTCATTACTGCCGATACGCTGAATGTCGCTATACTGTGTCTTATATCCCACCTCTTATTACGCTGCTCTCCGCAGCAGGTTCACGCCTTCGGATGCTGCAATGAATGAGCCAATCTGTCCCGGCTCAGAATAATATCCGGTGGGTCAGTGACTGTACCCCCTGCACTTTATGTATCATAGCAAACCGGCAATGAATACTATATCTTCGTCCATTATTATTCAATGACAAACAGATATCACTAACATGCAGTCGTGTTTATATCAAGACTCTCCTTGACTCATCTACCCCAAGGTTTCAGCAAGCAGTATCTTCTGCTGTTTTCTAAAAATCGTTGGGAATGATTTGGAAAATGTTCGAGAAACGTTCTTCGTGTGGTCGATAGGAACAACATTCTTCAAATATTTTTCAATCTGGGCTAGGTTGCACAAAACTCATCATCATCATCCTCAGCATCATGTTCCATCAGGAACTTTGCCGCTAATGTTAGCGCCAACTTGGTGTTAGCGCTAACTTTATGTCAAATGCAGTAAAACGACAATGGATTTTTACGCCATCTAACATAAAGTTAGCGCTATCGTGAGTTTTGTGCAACCAGGCCCTATTCCATAGGATGTGAGAACAAGAATATGCCATCGCTGGACTTCGGTAGATGTTGAAATATTAGGGAGTTTTCGCCAAGCCACCGAAACAACAACGCCAAACACATTGTTCGATGCCACGAACAGAGCACCGAACAAAAGGATACACGTTTGCGTTGGCGTTTCGGGGGCTTTGCCAAAACTCTATATTGAGTATAAGAGCGGAACGCCGAGTAAAGGTACTGTCACAATGAAGTAGTTCTCAAAACCTCCTCTCCCGTCCTAAAAAATCTAAAACGGGCTGGAACGTGTAATGTTGGCCAAATAATGCCCCCATCACACTGAGCTAGTTCTCAGTACGTTCTTGAAAATGTTGCCGAACGGGCTCAAACTGTGTGCGAACGGAGTGGACGTAATGTCAACATTTTACAGTCTTTTTACGAACTTCATGGACAGGCTCGGAGGGAACGAGTGCTCCAGAACTTCGAGATATTAGGGACTTTTGGGGAGGCTCCGTATCGTCGATCCGTATCACGTATGACGTAGGCCCTATGACTTTAATAGAAAATGCATTAAGGTAGCTCGATACGTCATACATGTACGTGACACGGTTCAACGATACGAAGCCTTGCCAAAAGAAATTTGGCCAACGTTATACGTTCTGCTCCCAGTATTACGATTTTTTAGGACGGGACAGGAGGTTTTGAGAACTGCTTTGGTGTAATAGTACCTTTAGGGGCTTCATTCTTCGATATGCAATTGATAACGATTGATAGAAACGGACAAAGTCATCTGTTTTCGTTCAATTTCTTCCGATAAATAATTAACAGGCATTAAGAATCAACCATTGATTATCACACGCTATTCTTGTACTTTCCTTTATTCATGCACGTGATGGTTGTCGGACTAGTCCAGCCATTCAATGTACTGCAAAGAAATCGTAAGGTAGTCGTGTTCGAATTATAGTAAAGCAGTGTATCTACGCGTGTGCGTCATCCGTTCAGGCTGCAATCATACAGAGCTACACGCTGCACGGACACGCCGGTTAACAATGGCTTCACGGTCGCGAGCCCTTTCTGAAACCATAGGCGTGAGTGAGTCAACGATAGGTGGTCTAATAATTCTTTCCAGAACTGTATACACCCACATAACCATGGTGCTGCAGCTCATATCAAATTGTCGACGAGGTACTCGTCATCCCATTGGTGTGTCCGTCGCCTTATTGCTCAAAGTCTCGCGTGAATTGGCGAGAATTGACGGATATACCTTTCATTTCTCAACCGTAACACAATTAATTATGCACACCCCCGGCAAATTATCTAGTTACACTGGCGTGAGTCCCATATGAATGTCAATTCGGTTGGCAAGGATTTGTGTACCTTGCTGCCGGACTGGTGTCATACGGAGGCCCACATGGGATTATGGCCAGGCTAATATTTCGTATACGTATTCATGACTCTACAGTGATTTTTTCCACAACAAATTTTTTAGCGTGTTGCGAGGAAAAAATAACATTGGAAAGAGTGTTACAGCTGGTAAAAAACAAAACAAGCACAACTCATAAAAACAGCAATGGTGATGATGTTACAGCTAGTGAAAAATAACCCAGAACAAAGAGTTGGCTGAGAGGCAAATTGTTACAACTAGTGAGAAACAAAACACAGTCATAGCAACCAATAAAAATAAACTGACGCACAAAATATTACATCGCGTGGAAAACAAAGCAATACGGCGAAAGTAAGCTGACGCACTAACATTAGTTTGGTAAAAATGTTCCTCTGGATACTTGAAAAATGAAATGTCTGCATTTTCAGGGCACAGTGCCTGTCGAAAAGTTTTATATCGCCTGCATTTTGTGCCTATTTTGTACACTGTCTATTATAGTTTCTAGTTTCTTTCGAGGGCCCGTGGGTTCGAGTCCGGTAGGAAGCTATCAAATGTCTTTCACCTTTTTTTAGAAACCCATTATTATTGTTTGCCCTAAATCTCAAACGACGTGTGGGAAATTGGATCTTACGTAACTGCGGCCAAAGAATCAGTGGGGACATCGTCGATTTTAGTAAGAGCTCTATCGTGTACTAACAAATACACTGTAGTGTACAGTGTAGCTATTCCTTCAATCATCAACCGCACGCCCGCTGAATCTCAGTGGAGATACTACATCCTCCCACAGCAGGGGTTTTTACCTCGCTCCTCTTCCTCCACTCGTGCGAGTGTATGAAGAGGAACGAGACCAAAGCCCTGCTTTGGGAGGATGAGATACTTACTATCTATTACTGCTCGAGGCAGATTTGCTCATGCCTTGGTCACTGGAAAGTCGATTCGTAGTAAAAAATCTCGTAATAGTGAAGAATATCGAATTAGTGAGAAAAAAATGGTTGGAGTAGGGTTGATTAACTTGTTTGAATTGTATTTCGCCAAGCGTGAATTTAATACGAAATAAGATTCATTGCTGTGAAATTTATAATCATTTGGCCATTGATCAAAACTAATTTGAATCGTACGTCTTCCCCGTCCTTGTATATGGGCGGTTATATCCGCAAAAAAGACGTTGTTGGTCATGATCTCTAATTGTTGTGATGAGCCTCGAGTTAATGCTGAAAATGACATTAGGTGGCCAGTAATCGTCAGGATGACCTCGAGTCGTAGATAAGAAAGACGTTGGGTGGCGCTGCAGTCGTCTGGGTATCGAGTCGTAGCTAAAAAAATGTCGGATGCTGCTGCAGTCGTAAGGATATCAAGTCGTAAATAAGAAAGACGTTGGGTGGCGCTGCAGTGGTCAGGGTGATCTCGAGCCGTTTCTGAGAAAGACGTTGGGTGGCGCTGTAGTCATCTGGTTGATCTGGAGTCGCAGCAAATTGAATTTTACAAAGTCTTTGAATTTCGTAACCCAGTATATCACCAACGACTCCAGATCAGTCCTACAACTACAGCACCACCCAACGTCCTTCTAAAGCCTAAGTCACAAATGCACCGGGCCCCGTACAGTTTTCCCCACCCAGCGGCTTGCCGTGGATTCTAGAGACTGAAACACGGATCTAAGATGAATTATGCCGAAATCGCCTCAATAGATAAGTGGAAATTAGACTGGATCAAACTGGGCACCGTAGAAATTGGCCAAAATATCTGTTTTTACTCGCCGTACGGGCCCCGGAATGGATATGTGACGGGGGCTTTACCTACGACTTGAGATCGTCCCAACGTCTTTCTCGGCTACGACTCGAGATAACATGACAACGACTCTCCAGAGACCATGAATGACAACGTCTTTATATTGTGACGTCTTTTTTGCGGTTATAACGGTCCATACTAATTTGATTGGCGGGTGTTGATGACTTGACGTTTCAAACTGGAATCGGTGATGCGCGGTTTGTTTACCTTCCGGCGTCCCTCGCTGTTGATTCGCACCTTTTTTATTAGTTTTCACTATTTCCAATCAAAATCACTTTGTTTGTGTGTTTAATGTGGCTGTTGTCAACAAACCACACGCAATATCAGAAGAGCAAATTCAATGCGCTCAGGTCTGTAAATGGACTGATGGTGATTGAAAATTGAACAACATGTTTATGAAACGGACAAACGCATAAATTGCAGTTACAAGTAAAAAAAACTTATGTCAACGGAGTGGTGATAAAAATTTCCTTCCCGAAGTAGATTGTGGCTCTTAGCGTTATTTTGAATTTACAATAACATTTGACAATATTGGATAAATTCATGTACGGTAGGAGGAAACAAGAGTTTCCGGGTAAAAACTTCCACGAGGCCAAAGGGGTGGAACAAAAAACGCACAAGCATCCTTCCACTACACTCAGTCCCAAATCACCGGAAGGAATGGGTAGGAAATCTTTCTAGGAGAAAAATGACACCAAGATATCTCGATTCGGTCCAGTACTTTTAGCACCAGAGACATTTTTGTGAATCAAAGTCAGAGGTCCTTTGAGCAAGTTACGGGCGAACTCCAAATTCTGCATGGTTGCACCTCGATTTTGCTTTTCAAAATAGGGCCTGGAGCTCCAACCATTTGACCGAATCGGGATATCTCGGTGTCTTCTGTAGGAAGTTTCTCCATCCATTGCTATGAACCAGTTTGGGGGTTCTGAGTAGATCGAAGTAAGCTTTGCAGTTTTTTTGAGCCACACATTTTAGTCATTTACGTTGTCATTCACGTCCTTAAAGGGAATAAGTCGCGGTAGTCAAAAAATGACACCAAGAATAATTTCGCGGCCTATACGAAATTCACAAATTTACAAATTACAAATTTCGTATTTTAGCGGATTACATCCCTAGATAAGCCTAAATTTGCAGTTGACCTGTTTTAAATGGTATTCGAAGCAGCAAAGCCACAGCAGTTGTGCAAATATGCACTTAGTCGGCTGTAAATTCCCGATGTGAGTGAAGTAATAGATTCAAGATGGCGGCGTTTGCCTTCTTAGAACCTTGACAGGCATGACCAATCTCGTACCCAGAGTTCAATGCCACATTAAACTCTGGAAAGGGCTAGACCGGTGCATTACTACTTTTCCACAGTGTAAATGCATTGTTGGTGGCGGATGAATTTCTGACCGTTGCACAGCAAATTGCGTAGGGATTCGAAAGAGTTTGTTCTTTTTTCCACAATAAAACATCGAATACCCAACGGAATGTTAAAATAGTAGTAATTTTACAAATACTGGAAAAATTCTAATTTTCGGTAAGATTATTTTATCAAATTATTTGTAAAATCGATGAGCACAAGAATCTTGTGCTGGGTTCCAGCCCTTTTCAGAGGTCTTAGCTGAGGAACGATGGTGGCGACCTCTTCAGATTGAGGCACGACCAGTTCGCTTTAACCTCTGTGTCCCTTGTGTCCGTCATTCCACTTTCATTACATTTCCGCGAGGCCATATTCGTCATGAGTTAGAGCTTAGAATTAGAGTGACCGGCCTCTCATAACATCTTCACTCAATTATCTGATGGGTTCACACCGGAACAAACTAATACAATAAGACTGGGATATAAATGGGATTAACGTATGGAGGATTGCGGGAAGGGTTTCGGCCCTTTCCGGGAGTGGAGTGGTAGACCATCAGCGATGGAGCTGTCAGAGTGGCGGAGTGGGAACATCGGTGTCTGCCACCGTTCCGACTTGTGGTTCGATCCCAGTCGGACCAAAACTCCCTTCGCAGTTGTGTACCGCGCCCCCTTCGGTTTACTCGCTCTCCACAACTGCTTAACTTCGTAAAATTCGCCGCGTTTGGTCAACAGATGGCGCTGAGAGAGTCGAGCGATGAGAGCACCGAGCAACCGGTAACCAAGCTGGCCTGAGACACTTTTTCATTGGCCGAGCGGTTCATAGCCATGGCAGCACAAAAACATCCGTTGCCAACGGGCCAAAGAGTTCTGAAAGCAGCGTGCTGATAGGCTGTAAAACTCGCGCCAGGCCCTGACGCCATCTGTTGACCAAACGCGGCAACTTCCATGAAGTACCGGTAAAGCAGTTGTAGAGAGCGAGTAAAATGAAGGGGGCACGACTCACAACTGCGAAGGGAGTTTAAAGTCGGACCAACTCTTCGTGACACCACACTCTTCGACGGTATAAGCCGTCGAGTGGTTAGCGCGCTTGACTATCAAATTGTGCAATGTGTCGGCGCGAGTTCGACTCCGGGCGAAGGTATAAACAAAAAAATTGTGAAGCAAAAATTGTGAAATATTAATTGAGGGTCCGTCGGACGGGACTAAAAGCCGTGGTCCCTTGTACCTGAGTGTCTATAGGGCAAGTAAAACGCCCCGCACAGGTGGACTGTGGCCCGTCGTGGACTCCACACCTCCGGCAAAAACCCAACAGGGCTACGACGCCGGTAATGATATTATAAATTTTCTCCGGGCGCTCTGGCGTGCTAAGTTGGTCAAGCGGGCAAAGGGCACAAAAGTTTAGGAAACTTTAATTTAGGAAACTGTAATTGTCTGAGAGGATGCATTTCGTAATGTTATATCATTCTTGGACAATGAATGGCCACGACGTCATGTGGAGAACTTGCAGGCCACCATCTTTGTTGGAAATGTCTTCGTTATTATTATTGGATATGATGCGCTGCACCAGCTAGCTTTTATTTTTTTCCAATTTCCAATATACCCTTCCCAGACACGTCGGTACTCCAGTTTATCTCGATCAATATCATGCCATTTTTGCTGTGTCCATTTCTAATTCTAGCGCCAATGTTATTATAAAAATGTCACTATAAAAATATTGTGTAAAAAATAAAACATTTCCGATATATTTTCCGCCCATGACGTCAATGTATAGGGACTACTTACACAGCAGAAAACGACCCTTCCAGTCGAGTCGGGATAGAAAAAAGCAACTGTTAAGAAGCAAACCAGTTATTTATAAACAAATTTATTATTTATAAGCAACCATTCTTTAAAAACAAATTAACTTTTTATAATATGTCGTGTCTGTCCTTGTTCAATCCTAATTTTAGCACCAGTGTAGACTTCTTCGATATACTTGTCATAAAATGTGACGTCAATGTAGGTAACTACATGTATTTAATCGGCAGGGGAAAAGATTTGATATTTACAGGCTTTGCTGAATATTCAAGCAATTGTCATTCGAGATAAAGCGAGTCCAGATTTTAGAGATGAAACGCACTAGAAATACACTATTGCTAATAAATGTGGAATATTCTGAGAATTTTTTCCATTCATTTCCAATAAACGTTTTTTTTTGATTATTTCTGTGCGTCTGGGTCGATTTCAATGAAACTTCATCAGCTGATGGGGACATTACGGGGCAATGGTTGCTTTGGCTGATGTTCTGAAACCAGTGCAACGGGGGTGTAGGGAGCTGCCGCAATTGTTTTGTAAAAAAACGCGGTTTTGCAGAAATCAACCTCAGCACCCTGATGTGCATACATGTAGCAATTGAGTTCCTGAATTTGTTTTGAAAGTTTAATTCTTACCCTCAAACAAAACCGCTAACAAAAGTGATTTATCACCACTTGATAGAAGTCTGCCAAGCCAATTTTCAAAAGCGGTATTTTTCACTAAAATTGCGGTCGCTCCCGACATCCACGACGCACTGGTTTCGGAACACAAACCACAGCAACCATTGGCCCCGTAATGTCCCCATCAGCTGATGAAGTTTCATTGAAATCGACCAACAGGCAGAGAAATAATTCAGAAAAACGTTTATTGGAAATGAATGGAAATTCTCAGAATATTCCACATTTATTAGCAAGAGTGCAGTTCATGTTTAAGGAATTAATTTCTATTCTAAGGAATTAATTTCTGCTCTAAGGAATTAATTTCTATTCTAAAATACCTCAAACTATAACATTCATATTTAGGATTCAGTGCAGTTTGATTCCAAATAGGCCTAAGATATCAGGGAGGACGCTCCGTCCGTCAATGACCCGACATGAGTGAATCACGCACTGTGTGTACAAACCTATTATCGTACCTACATCGTGTACATCAGTGTGCAGCGCTAACAGCAAGCTGCAGGAGTCGAAATGAGATAGCAGGGTGCTTTCTTCAACGGACTACCCGCAGGATATTTACCTAATGGTACAAAACGTCGTTGGGATAGGTCACTGAGTATCCATCGCGCCGACATTCGCTGCACAACCTCGCTGAATGCTCGAAGCGAGAAATGTTGGACGCCAAACGCCATTTTGGAAACACTGGGCGGGGTTCTTGGTTGTGTCACCCAGACCCGCTGCATTCAGAATGAGGCTAATGTATTATCCATTTGAAACATACGCACGAGATACCAAGGTATTTTAGAATGGCCCTTTAAGCCGTGGCTTGTAACAGTACAGATTGGTTTACAGTCATACGCCCGCGGATAGCCTGCCAGACACATTACTCTCACACCCGACACTTTTTTTACCGTAAGAGGTAGAATGAGTAACACTCAACGCGTGAAGTATAGCCATGATCGGCTACTTCGATTCCCACTAGACTCAATGGACGAGCCTAGTCTCTCGGTACACCGACCACGCTGTATGAATTACGAACTTCTTTTGATACATCCCATGTGTAATAAGACAGATGTTACTTCGATTCGTCATATCCGGGATAAGGTCCGCAGAAAAAAGCTTTGATGCATCCGATTGGTCGATATATACCATAAATTGCGGATGAAGGTTCAATAATATTCTTTATCCCAACATTGAATTGATCGTCTGCGGAGATTACGATGTTACTGAGACGAGATGTTTCCTGAGATGCAGATCTTGAACGCTTCGCCGATTAACGAACGGAGCTCTCACCAAACGATCTTTATTTTTTTAAATCTGTATATCACTCAGTGAAACCATTGCAAATCGAATCTCGTGCACGGCCTGGCATAAAACTACCCATTAAAAGATGATTTAGGGGTACTTCCTTAAAGGGACCATATATGCAGCTATATCAGTGCGGTCACTTCATCATAGGTGGCGCTAGCATCTGACAACCTATGGATTTGGGCTCAAATGTTGATGTTTAGTGTATTTTACTTGCAATACATGTCAGAGTTAGATTCTCATGCCAACCGATCGGTGTAATGAGTACATATCAAAATGCATATGAGGAGGCTACCTGTAGGCGAGTGTAAAGTGTAGGCCTACCTAAACGGATGTCTTATGCAACAAAAGGTCCTTATCTTTGCGCACGATCATTGAAACTTCACGAAACAAGAATCCTCTAAAACCGAACAAATTCGAATTAGTACCACAATCTCACTTCTCGAGAACTCAAGAGCGACTCATTCAGCGCACATTGGATTTCAACCACTGGTTGGGATTACATAGTTACAATGTATGACTCGACTACATGTTAGGTGTCGAACCCGTTGCCTCTCTCTCACGAGTTCTGATCCTCAAACCACTGCACCAGACTACTACAATAATAATAGGGAGGTTTCGCAAATCTGACGAAATACGAACTACGAAATTGGACTTCATCATTTCCACAACGTAAATAATAAATGTACCGGTACAGTATTTCAGGAGATGGTTGGTACCACAAATATCGCCTGCTGCAAAGGCACCTTTTAGCGTATGACGTTAGACCGATAGAGTTACGGTGTATATTAAACTTTGAAATTTATCTTTCGTTTCCACTTCGTGTAGCTACGAAATGGAAATTTAACAATTCAAGATGCACCATAACTCTCCCGGTGTTACATGAAATGCTAAAAGACGCACTGGCAGCAGGGACATTAGTGGTACCAACCATAAATTAGGTCCTGGAAATGAAGTTGAATTTCGCATTACATGTACTTATACTTCGTGTTTCGTTAGATTCGCGAAACCTCACTATTGTTTCTAACATTGTACAACCTGCAGCAGGATGAAAATGGAGCCTGGATTTTAGCTAACAAGCATTTTGTGATTTTTGATAACAAATACCCAAAAACATACTGCAATTTCGCCCCCTGGAATCTAATCTATATTTGATAATTCTGCAGTTGAATTACATTTCGTGCACTTTATGTCTATCGAGTATTACCAGTTTCTTCTCCACAAAATACCCAGTTCACATACAATATCGATATTATTCAAAAGGCATTTTATCTCATCCTTCCAATAATGCTCCTAGTCTTTAAAATGAGGAGTTCAGATTTAAACACACTACATCTCATGCCGTTGTTATTTGGTTGGCTCTAACATTTTATCTTCTTTTTTGCTTTGCTTCTTATGTTCCTTTATTTATTTTCTCATTTTACTCTTTGTTCATTTGTTGCGCAAAATATAAGTGAATATTTTATTCCGTATTTTCGTGCTATTCTATACAGTCATTGTCAAAGTGCTGAGCATCATGAAGAATTCACTCTCTTTAGCAAATTAAGAGGTCATTCCGAGTGAGCCACTGCCAGACAAGAGGCATGACAATCATCCGCAGATCATATCAGGCACGTGTCTAGGATTTCGAGCAGAGGGGGGTCCAGCAGAGGGTGAAACTGGTGGGGGAGCATGAGGGGGTGTACCCCCTCGCGTAGGAAATTATGTAAAATCTGCACACCGTAGACGCCATTTCCCAGCATCAGCCTTGAACATGCCTTGACTGAGTCAACCTCGCCACATCCAACAACGGACAAGCCTACCTGATGGGCTTACTAACAGAACTATAGCGGGTAGCCTACTACATCTATATCAGAGCAAGGGTCCGAAGTTTCGAGAACCCATACACCCTTCACCTTCTTGCCCCTCTCCCTGTCATTTTTGCTTGCGTCAAGTGATAGGGTAAAAAAATCTATGGCCTGTGCGAGCAGGGGGACCCCCTGCCCCCCCCCCGGACTCGCGCCTGGCATATGGATCATAAGGCTGGCCCACTGACCATCCAAGCGTTATTATGGGCCTATCGAAATGTCCGACCAACCAAGTCAGCCAAATAAGAGAAGTCTCAGCTTCAAGGAAGCAGACTGCATAGTCAATGGCCAAGCCTATATAACCCATGTGACCTGCAGATCATTGTGCCTCTAACCTGGCAGTGACTCACTCGGATTGACCTCTCTATGTAGAAAAAAGTGTATTTTCATAGTTTGCAACGAGCTGGAAAAAACATAACTGAAAAAAACATTTATTCGCTTTTTATTTTTTTCTTTTCACAGGAACCTTCACAACAGGCCAATGGAAGAAGGGACTGGCACCATGTTTTGGTCAAAGTTTTCTTTGCTGTGTATTTTTATTGTAACAATAAAAAAACAATCGGATTAAGGTAAGTGACATGGCAATGCAACGATCACCTGTCGTTGTATATTACTTGATAAGAAATTCGTTGTATTAAATCCAAGTAAAGTAGGCCTAAATAAATAGACACAGAAAATAATGCAAATAAATAGAAAAAAGAGAATGTGATCCGTTCCAGCAAAATCAGGCGCTTGTCGCAAGTGATCATCATTCGTCATCAGTTTACTCAACTATTATCACTGCTATCCACTACTGTTGTCAGCCTGCAGAGACGTACATTTCAGCTATTGTGTTGCAAGGCCGTTAACCCTTTCCTCGGTTGCGACTTGCGCCTACTTTTGCGCGAGCGGGTCAAAAATAGAAGGAGAAAAATAGATAAGAGGGGATCCATGCACATTTGGCAGATAAGTATTTTTTAGAAAGTTTAATTGGCGAAACCAGTGGCTTTATAGTAAAGCATCCATCTCTTGTGAACACTCCACTGAAGTGCTACTTTAGTTCCTAAGAAATATTTCATGGGCGACTGGAGTAATACATTGAAGTGCTTTCAGAATGTACAGTGATTTATAAAGATATCTTATTATTAAGGGAGTAAGAAATAATAGTGGAAAATAATAAGTGGGAAATTTTGGAAATTTTTTCGAATTTTTCAGTTTCTCAAATTGGGGTAAAAAATTTATTTCCATTCTGAGAAATATCGCCCCAAAAATGTGACAAAATGTCATGTTATTTTAAGAAAATTTCCCAAAATGGGAAAAAATTCTAGGCCTATCCTAATTTGAGAAGATGAAAAATTCGCAAAAAATTCCAAAATTTCCCATTTTTTTATTTTCCACTTTTATTTCTTACTCCCTTTATCAACATCATTTCTATTCCATGGGCTGCTGTGTGCAACAGATTCGTTGCATGCTGCCACAATGTTTATTGTAATTGCAAATAAAATACGAAAATATTGCTATATTTCTAAATTAGTTATTCAAGCGGCGGGTAGAATGTTGGATGCTAGTCGTGCAGCTTATGGAGAAGAATCTAAATAAGCCAACAATTATACGTTGCATGAAATTATTGCCACCAGATTAAAAATTTATTCTAAAATTATCTACCAATCCTGTGGGATAAATTATTTTCTGCTGCACTGAATAAAATTAATTGTATACTTGGCTACAGGAAGTGTTGACAAAATTCTGACACCTTTGTAGACTAAGTTGTTTTCCTTGGCGTGTCGAAAACCAGCCTGACCAATCTAAATAGATGAATTATTTTCTGCTGCGCATGCACTGAATAAAACTTGCAGATGTATAATACCAACAAAGATGGTGGCTTACTGGTTCTCCCACATGACATCGTGGCCATTCGTTATCCAAGCATGAAAACACTACCAAGTGCATCCTCTCAGACAATTATTTGAGCGAAACATTTGTGCCCACGGCCCACTTGACCAGCTTAATAGCGAACTTCTGACATCGTGTGGTGAGATCTGTTAGTTAGACCGCCATCTTTGTTGAAAAGATCTATACGTTACGTAAAGTGAGGGTGAACTTTACACCATATGTAGATACACAGTTGTTTTTCGACGCCTGCCGAAACCAGCAGTACCAATCAAGATTGACGAATGATTTTCTGCTGCATTAAACAAAATTTGCATATTTGCTGCGTGAAATTGGGACTGAAAATTCACCGCGTGGAGACAAATAACTGCTTTTCCACCACGTAAAAGTCTTCCGAATTGAAATGTCGATTTCAATCGAAATTATTGACTTTTATCACGTTGTTGGTTTCAACGATTGATTGTTGATAATAATATCACCATTGTATTGAAGTGTTTTATTTGGCTTAATGGGAGTAAATTACCCCTAAATTTTTGAGGACACACCAGTTGTTAGTTACTGGTACTGATTTCAAATAATATATCTACTTATATCAAAAGCGTATATATAGTATATATATATAGTATTCACCTTTGAAGGGTTAAATTACATTGTAAAGGAGCCCATTATTGCCACTTTTTCTCGACAGCCGGCGTCACCATGACCCTGCGCCATTCTCCAACCCAGCGACTAACTACGCTGTCGGGGAATGGACCCGATGTACTACGTACACCCTTAGTCAATAGGAGCTGTCAGCGAGTTGACCACTAGGTGTCACTAGGGCCCAATTCAATGCATCTAGCGGACCCAGTCATTATCGATCGAGCAGCGATCATAATAGATTTCCTGTACATTGGTCCGCTAAGACTGTGCTGCCATCTGTTAGCAATAAGCGCGGCTGACTGCTCCTATAGTAAATAGACAGCTACTCAATTCAATATTTCTTTTAATATTCATGAAATGCATTTTTTCTTTTTATACTCACTCATAACAACTGCTTCGGCACCTCTTTCGACCGAAATGAACCAGGTATACAGTTTAGTGACTTTTTGGTGAAAGATTGAAATTTTGTCAAAAAATGAGGTTTTTTATTATCGCCTTCGCAAAATCGAGAACCTGAGCATTTTACAGCTCTGCTGTTTCCAGACACAATGATATTTTGAAATAAAGAATTGAAGCTTCTGCAACCGAGTTATTGATGGTTTCTTACAGGCAATTTTAGGGTTTTCCAGTTGCCAGTCTGACACCACATTCATAACCAACCAGTTGTGACGCGGCAAGTTCAGGGTCACGAATAATAATCGCTATTCATACTTGGCCTATTTCACCGAGCCTTTGGAATTTCAATAAGACATAATGTGAATAACAATAAGGCATAAGTGGGCCCCGGATGACGTTCCGAGCTATAGGCGATTACCGCAGACACCTAACCACAAAGCATGTTTGCCCGTTCAAAACTAAACTATAGTGCACAATACAATCAATAATAATGATGCAACGCAATCAATGTGGTTTGCCCCGAGCGTGTGCTTTGTGACGGAGAACTGCTGAATATTCAACACTTGGTCGGTATGAAATACGGAAGAGCACGTGGAAGATCGAACTTGGCTAACCGAACAAAATCACTGCAAAAGTCCCTCTGTAACTTTGTCCCCCCTACAGATCCATGGGATCCGAAAGCTAGATTCTACTCAGAAACAAATGTGCTTCAAGATGGCATAGGTGCGATCACCAACAAATCCCGAATAAAAAATCACTTTTTTTGATGAAAATTCAAACTTTCACCAAAAAATCAGTTCAAAGGACAGTACGATAATTTTGGTGTAAGAAGGTGCCAAAGCAATTGTTATCAATGGAAATAAAAAGAAAAATTGTGCCTCGCTGGTATATCAGGAATTATTGAATTTAGTAGCTGTCTATTTACTTTTGACTAAGGGTGTACATGTACATTTTGCAATATTTTTTGGTAGTTCTTATTGCTGCCGCTAGGTGGCTCCCTCTCCGTCGGCAGTCAAAATACCGATAGAGATTGCATATATCGTGCTTTTTTTAAGGGACCCTAGAGGCAGCTTGTTATTGGGCTAATAAGAGTACTGCCACTATGCAACAGGTGGCGCTAGTAACCATGAACTCATGAATTGTGGATCAAATGATCAAAATGATGCGCAAGTTCATGCAACTAATTCTGTTTTTAGTAACCATTTCAATATGCACTAAAAAGCTGCCTCTGCCGCTCTTTAAAGGACCACGGTATGCGGTCTCTAATGGGTAATTTGACTGCCGCCGTGAAGGGATCCACCTAGCGGCAGCAATACGAACTACAAAAATCCATTACAAAATGTACGTAGTAAATCGAGTCAATTCCGCCGACAACGGAGTAGTCCCTTGGGTTGGAGAGTGGCACGGTGGCGCCGGCTGTCGAGAAAAAGTGGAAATACCGGGCCCCTTTCCTTAAAGGGACGCTAGCAGCTAGCTATTAGGCTCATATCAGTGTGGTCACTTCATTACAGGTGGCGCTCGCAACTGACAATCTACGGATTTTGTCTCAAAGGTTGACGTTTAGTGTATTTTACTTGCAATACATGCCAGAGTTAGATTCTCATGCCAACCGATCGGTATAATAAGCACATCAACATGTCTATGAGGAGGTTGCCTGTAGGGACCCTTTAATGCCAGAGGCAGGATTTTTAAATCAATGTTCAATAAAAAGAGTCTTTCAAATACAGAGTTATAATTTTGAGAGCATTGACGTGAGGGAGGCAAATTCTGATATTTTGGTTCACCACTTGCTGGAAATACTGTCTGTGGGCGTGTTCGATTAATGATTAACATTTACTGTTTTTCCATGTTGTAAGAAACGTGCGATGGCGCTGTGGGAGGACTCCTTCGTCATACCGCTTGGTGGAATAAAAGTCAGTATAGAAAAAGAAGCACCAAGCATGATAATAGCCGTGGTTACACTACATAAGATCCCCGGGTTTTTTGTGGTCACACCTATAATGAATTGCCGGGCTTCAAAAAAATCCGTGTCTGAAAAACACAGGTTCTTGAGACACGGCAATCTCGCCGTGCTTTTCGAAATCCCCGTGTTATCGATAGTTCTTCGAACGGCGACAGATGGCGCAGTCATTAAGTGACGTCATTTTCGCGCGTCCGACAACGTGTGCCAATACAGAAATGACCGAAGAGTCAATGTTTGCAGCCCAACTGTCGCCGGGCTACTTAACTACAATGTAGTAGTGGGACCTCTTGCCGGGATTTTCGTACACACGGGTTTGACACGGGTCTGAAAAACACGGGTATTTTCAACAGGTGTAACCTTAGCTAAAGTCCGGCAACATCTAAGCGCGACCCAATGGAATGCGGAAGTCATGTAATGTGGCAGAGATTTGCGGTTTTAATCATGCCTGTCGACCATTTGTGGTTGTTCCCCGATTGTTTGCGCTGTGCACCGGTTATTCAAGAGCCCCGTGTGATTAAAGGCGCGTAGAAAATCCAACTATCAATTTCCTAACTTCCACATTCCGTTGACAGTCACTACACCAAATATTAAGAAATCATGCATTTACATTTTACAAATTTTTGGGCCCCTGGCCCTTCGTCAGGTACAGTCTCACAGTGTAGTAATAGGAGATAGTACTTATACCATAATAAGTAATAACCTTATAAACTTATATATTAAGTATAATAGGGAAGAGGGAGTACTTATATACTTAAGTACATAAGTAATTATATCAATACCATGTTCAATTCCAATTCCAGTGTCAATTCAAATTCCAATTCCGAATATCATTCTAAATCTAATTCTAATTCTAATTCCAATTCCAATCTCAGTGCCAATTCGAATCCCCAATAATAATTCCTGAACGCCCTGGTGTGGGGTCGAAAATTTGCGAATATCGGAGATGACTTTGATTTATTTATACATGTATTGTATCACATTGTGTGTCAGTTTCTGTGCTTTACTTTGGATATCAATAATAATCCCTATTTTAATTTTAAAACACGTCCAAAAGACTGAATATTTTCTTCTAAGGTAATCATTTTAAGTCCAGGGGGAATAAGGTGGCTCGAAAAATGACACTGATCTCACAAAATGTAACTAAATCAGTCTAGGTAAAACTTTTTTTCTTGCCACATGCAATTATTACGTCTTGTTCGCTTTTTCCAATACCCTCCACAGATTCATTCTCCGAAAAAAAAGGTTTGCCAAATGGCCTCTGATGTCGACGCGAAGTGACAATAGATTAGACGGAATGGGAAAGAATGTCGGTTATTTGACATGGGTGAATTTTGATCTTAACCGAGTATCGATGTAGTTGTTCGTGGAGCCGCAGTAGTCCAGTGGCCCAGGGCCCATATTCATAAAACTACTTAAGTCTAAGTGTCATCCTTTGTTCAACACAAAACATAAGTGTCACACTTAGACTTAGTTTTATGAATATGAGCCCTGGGCCTATATTCATAAACCTACTTAAGTCTAAGTGTGACACTTATCTCTTGTTCAAAACACTTTGACTTAAGTATGTTTATGAATATGGACCCTGGGCCCATATTCATACTGCTTACATGTAAGTCCAAGTGTGACACTTATCTTTTGTGTTGAACAAAGGATAAGTGTCACACTTAGACTTAAGTAATTTTATGAATATGGGCCCAGGTCTCTGACTAGTGGTCATGAGGTCCCAGATTCGAATCCCATGTACATGTATTCAATTTTGATTTATGCAAAAAAATGCACCAAAATTGCAGTTATAAGGTGATAGAGATCTTGCATTGCCGGGGACCAGCATGTCCTGTTGGTGATGGTAGGGATTGCTGACCGCACAGCAGGCTGTGTTAGCTTCGAGTCGAAGTCCCGACATGCACGGACGCTTTTAATATGATAATGTTGGAGGAGCTAGATCCCAGTGGCAAAGCCAGGTCTCTGTGACCTTACAACTGCGATTTTGCGGTATTTACATTTACGTGTCTCACAAAGTTAACTCCATTAATTTAACAACAGATTATCTCTAAATTACCCAAAGCATTCTCAATAATCGCATTTAACCACCTTAACATGCAAAGAAAACCTAGGAAATAAAACTTTAAATTTTTGAAACGTTCTTTAGGCCATAAGACAAATTTACAAGCAACTAGAGTGCACGACATGTAGATGTCAGGCAAGTGATACGTTTTTCTTTGTTTTACAGATTGATTTGAAAAAATAAAAGATGGACGAACAGTACTGGCTCATTCTCATTACAACATTCCATCGAAACGGGACAGCAATGAACGGCGACTCGCCATAGGACACCGACGAGCCGGTAAGAGCAATTT